>JASAND010001427.1:0-17185 GCA_030248195.1 Trissonchulus latispiculum
AGGACATACAGTTTTTGAATGCCCTAATCCGAGTACATGCTATCACTGTAGAGGCAAACATCACCGCAGTTTATGTCCAAAGAAGTTTGGTACAAGTCCTAATACGAGTCCGTCGAGTTCCAATCATAACCATACTGATCTGCAATCCTGCGTTGCTATCTCAAGGACAAGCGAGTTTTAGTGACAGATTGCTTGAGTTGAAGTGTCCGATGGTTCAAAGGATCAATTGTATTGCTTCTAAACTTTTCGTTGATACTGGTAGCCAGTGATGATACTTCACTACCGAAGTTTTCAAGAGGCTGAAACTGAAGTCCAAGGACACCGATACGATATGGATTGCCACATTTGGAGCTGAAAATACAAAAAGGATATCATCGAAAATGGTAAGTGTCTTGATCAAGACTACGGGATGGAAATTTGTTAGCTGTTACAGCAAATGTCGTTCCGATGATTAGCTGCCCCATTCAGAAGATGCCTCTTAATATGGAGAAGGCATTCCATTCTTAGGGGCTGCTACACTTAGCAGACTCGAGAATACACCAGCGAGAGTCAATATCGATTGATATTCTGATTGGAAATGATCACTATTTTGACATTGTGGAAACGGAACGAATAGCCTTGGACAAAACTTTGTTTCTTGTGAAAACTAAGTTGGGCTGGATGGCTTCTGGAAGAGTTGATGGCAAATGCGACAGTTCATCATCGCTTCTAACCGTCAACGCAAGTCAACCTGATTCAGATATGGAGCATTGGAGCATTTATGGAAATTGGAATCTATTGGAATCATGGATTGTCCTTCTACGACGGATGATGACGCAGCTATTCAGCAATTCAATGCTTCTGTTCAGTTTTTGAACGGAAGATATCAAGTGAGATGGCCGTGGAAAGAAATGGTGCCTGACTTACCAGATAACTATCAGCTATCACTTGGTCGTCTGAAATCTTTTTTGAAACGCTTAGGTCCTACGCCTGAGATACTAGATAAGTATAACAGCGTCATTCAGGAGCAATTGTGCAATGGAATAATTGAAGAGGTCACAGAAAGCTCAGAAGAAGGCCCCATCAAGCACTATATCCCGCACCATTGCGTGATAACTCCTTCAAAAGCGACAACGAAGTTGCGGGTAGTGTATGATGCATCAGCTAAGATGTCGGGGAAAAAGAGCCTTAATGAGTGCTTGTATCGAGGTCCAGTCCTGCTGAATGATCTTTGTGGTTTATTGATACGGTTTCGATTGAGTCCTATTGCCATTGTGAGTGACATTGAAAAGGCATTTCTTCAAGTTGGACTCCAAATACCAGACAGAGATGTCACCAGGTTCTTGTGGCTTCATCATCCAGAGCAGAAGGTTTCCGATAACAACTTGAAGATTTTAAGATTCTGCCGTGTTCCTTTTGGGGTAATTTCAAGCCCTTTCTTGCTCAAGGCGACTATCACTCACCATCTGAAACAGCACAGCGGCTCAATCCCTGATGAAATTCTTCTCAGTACCTATGTAGACAACGTCATTGTTGGTAAGTCATCCATTTTGGAGGCCCGATGTTTCTACATGGAAGCTAAGCAGTTATTCAGTGAAGCCTCGATGAACCTTCGAGTGTGGATTTCCAATTCGAAAGAATTAATGGAGTTTATTCCGGAGAAAGATAGAGTTAAAGGCAGTCAAGTCAAAGTTCTTGGTCTTCAATGGAATACAGAAACGGACGTACTTGGAGTTGCGTTGCCGAAGGAAAGTTCATCTGAGAAGATCACGAAAAGAAGTGTTTTGCAACAATCTGCTCAATATTTCGATCCCCTAGGCCTAATTTCTCCAGTGACAATTGGTTTTCGATTGTTACTGCAAGAACTGTGGCGTCAACGTATTTCCTGGGATGCAGAACTGCCTGAAGAATTTTTGGTAAAGTGGCATGCTCTTAGAATTAATATTGGTAGCAGTTCTCTGTTTGAATTTCCACGCTTTCTAGGTCTCCACAACAAAGATCAGGTGGAACTTCATTGTTTTGTTGATGCATCGGCTAAGGCATATGCCGCTTGCCTTTATTTCCGTTTTGGAAATACAGCTGTGAAAGCGCGACTAATTTTCAGCAAAACCAGACTTGCTCCTTTGAAGCCAGTTTCGTTACCTCGTCTAGAGTTATTGGCTACCTTGATTGGAGTGAGAGCAATGTCATTTGTCTCGAAAGAGTCTCGGCTTCAGTTTGTGAAGCAAGTACTCTGGACAGACTCAAAATGTGTTCTTCACTGGATTAAGACGAGAAAACTTATGCCAGTATTTGTAGAGAATCGCCTCCGAGAAATACGTGCTGCTGCTATTTCTGAATTTCGATATGTTCCCACAGCTGATAATCCTGCCGACATTCCGACTAGAGGAGCTGCTATCACAAATCTTTGTTCGAATACTTTGTGGTGGAACGGACCTGATTGGCTTTCTAGCAACGAAGATAGCTGGCCAATTGATACTTTGGTCGAGCCAGACTGTTATTCAGAGAATTTGACCGATCCGTCGTCATCACTCGCAACCACAGTCGCAACATCTCCTCTTTTGGATATGAACAAGTATTCTACCCTTTCTAGACTTATTCGAGTCACAGCATGGATTTTCCGATTCATCAGTAGCTGCCGTAAACAACGACCAGCTTCTGCGTCGTTGACAGCGGAAGAGATTGCAACTTGCAAAGTGTATTGGACAAGAACTGTTCAAGCTGAAGCGTTCCCTGATGTTATTGTAGCTTTGACTACAAAGAAGCACCATAACATGGTCGCTCAACTCAATCTCGTTCTTGACGAAGATAGTTTAATCCGGCTAAGAGGACGCTTGAAAAATTCCGATCTAAGGCATGACGCAAAATTTCCTATGCTGGTGCCCAGAAAACACCACCTCACCAAACTACTTATGGATGCCTGTCATAGTCGTCTCGGACATGCTGGTTTTCAGCATACCTTGTCAGAGCTTCGACAAGAATATTGGGTTCCACATGGACGCCAAGAGGTGAAGCGCATATTGAAACTTTGTCGCATATGCCGCAGATGGGAAGGTGGCTCTTATAAGCCCCCTTGCCCACCTCCACTGCCTAGCTTTCGAGTACAGCAGTGCCGCCCTTTCTCTTACACTGGAGTAGACTATCTTGGCCCGCTGTATGTCAAAGTGAATGAGCAACGAAAGAAGGTGTGGGTATGCCTATTCACCTGCGCTGTTGTCCGAGCGATCCATCTTGAACTAGTTGAAGATTTGACTGCACAACAGTTTTTGTTGTGTTTTCGTCGATTTGTTTCTCGTAGGGGGAGGCCCCTGAAGGTGATTTCGGACAATGCGAAGCATTTTAAGCTTACTAAATCAAGTCTGGAACGCCTGTGGACTGAATCAGTTCGCAGCAAGTCCGTTTTGGACTATGTTGGCGATAACGGAATTCAATGGCAGTTTATCACTGCGTTGTCTCCATGGATGGGTGGTTTCTATGAGCGATTGGTTGGATCTGTGAAACGATGTCTCCGGAAAAACATCCAGTCAGCAGCTTTGACATATGTCCAATTGGAAACTGTTCTAACCGAAGTCGAAGCTATCCTGAATTCAAGACCGCTTGTTTATGTGAGTAACGAGCCAGAAGAGTCAATCTTAACTCCTAGTCATTTCCTTTCCGGAAGTCCTGTTTTAGGTTTTCCGTCAGCAAATGACCTGGAAGATGCCGACTACATTCCTAGAGTGGAATCATCGAAGCAGTTGCTCGATAGCTGGAAAAAGGGTCAGAAATTGCTTGATCAATTTTGGATTTCGTGGCGAAACGAATATCTTCAGAGCCTCAGGGATAAGTGGTCTATCAAAAAGGATCGAGGATCCGTCGATCGAATTCCAAAAATTGGCGACATTGTTCTAATCAAGGACAATCTCCCTCGTGGTCAGTGGCAACTTGGTTCCATTCATGCTACGATTCCAGGTCAAGATGGTAATGTCCGTTCTGCCGTGGTACGCTTACCCTCAGGGAAATCATTGGAGCGGCCTATCCGACTGCTCTACCCAATTGAGATGGATGATGCCGTGCCTGCAGAGATTGAGCCATCGTCGAATGATGATCCAGCTGCAGAGCCTGCTCCGAAGACGAGACCGCTCCGACAGTCTGCCGAAGCCGCCAGACGGATGTTCCGAGACCTTGCTGCTCGGGAGTGTGTCGAGTCTTCAGCTCGACAGCAGACGCTAGACTGAATTATGAAAAGATAAACTAATTTACATATTCTGCAATAAATTACTTCCTTGTTTAACTTCAGCCTAATTTGCATATTTCTTTTCTTGTTTGCAAAACCTTTGTTACTTTTTCACTTGGCTTATGTATTAGTAAAGAAAGGTTGTTTAGTTTTAACGTGGCTTAGGTTTAATCTCTATTAGCTGTGCTCTCCCATTCAGCCGTTTCGACAGGAGGGGTCCTCCAATGACAAAAAATGTTCGCCTCACCAAGGGCTTTCATTTGATATCAAACTTGACCACTTTTGAAAAAATCAATTTTTGGCCATTTTGGACCGGTCCGGACCCTGGCCAGGGCGCCACAGGCCGCTGGGGCCACTTTGGAGGGGTCCTCCAATGACAAAAAATGTTTGCCTCATCAAGGGCTTTCATTTGATATCAAACTTGACCACTTTTGGAAAAATCGATTTTTGACCATTTTGGCCACGGTCCACGGTCCGGACCCCTGGCCAGGGCGCCACAGGGGTCCGGACGAAACCTACTATAGTCTATGCTGTAGTGCTCCCGCACCCCACCCCAAACCCCAAATAAGAGAAACCTGCTCACTGTAGATATTTCTGTAGAAGAAGTTAAAGTTGGAGTTGCGACACGGTAGGACCCACCACCATCAGGGTGCCCCCCAGCCACATGGACAGGTCCTAGAGCGAAACTAATGGGCCCTTTAGATTCACCATATAGGGGTTCCTATTCGAATACGAAACCTCAGCCCAGCAGCTCTTATGTATAGGGCTGCCTACTCCGTAGGCCCAGACCCCCCTTTTACACACTAACTTTTGACCCCTGGCCAGGGCGCCACAGGGCACCGACCGACATCCTATATAGCCTATGTTCATATTCACGTTAGTACCTTCCTACATGCACAACACGAGAGCCCGGCTTCGCTCGCTCCGTTCTATTTCGAAGCTAATAGATTTTCGGACTTAGTTTTTTTCGGGGGTCATTTTGGGGGTCCCCACCGGGGGGGTGGGGCCATCTGGGGGGGTCCGGGAACCGCGGAAAGTAATTTCCCCGGAATTGCGGAACTTTTTGTACAAAAAAAACCTAAAATAGTACGGCTATGAAGGGTCTTCCGACCTGCACCCCTGGGGGGAAAAAAATGGAGAGAAACGCGACCTGCGCGGGGGGCCAATTTTCATATCTCAAGATCTACCCGGCCGATCCGGCTGAAATTTTCACAGCATGTACCCCTGCCCATAATCTCAAACGCGCTAACGCGCTCCCCCTAATAAGAAAAAGAGTAAGCCACTAAACCCCAAACACCTGCACAAGCCGCCACTCTGTCCTTTCCGGCCCTGATAGTTAAGTTTTTGGCCCGCACGGCCCAGCCTGCAAAATTTCGCATTTTCCAAAAATGTAGAAATTATGCAAAAGAACGTTTTTCGAAACAACCTGCAGACCTCTGCTTAGCTACTTTTATTCTTATATATAGTTGCGTAACGGTCGTCCTACCAAAATACGTCAATGCCCCCTACAGGAGCACATTCACACATTCTCGTCGGAACACCATTACGCAATGGTAAGATGAGGGTCGAGCAGGTTACCGTTTTCTTATATTAATTTAATATCATTATAGACTCCTGCTATCATCAGTTTTTACCTTACCAGGAAATTTGTAGAGTAACTGAGGATTCATTGGAAGGAGATCCACATCATGCATGGCGAGATAGTCACAGCCAGATCGAATTGATTCATAGTAGCCCACGTTGATAAGAGGCACGATTAAATCTAAAGCCATCCATTTGATTCAAGACCAGAATCGAAAAGGATAAATTCTGAGTCCTTAGAAATCCACTCATGTAAGGAATGAACGAAATCAGCTCCTGAAATAAAAAACGCTGCCAGCACACGCTTGCTGTATCTGCCACAGTAAAGTAGATACGCAAATAAACTTGTATATATATATATATATATATATATTTTAACTCGAGTTTCCACATGAATAGCTGAGTTCAACAGTTTAAAGCGCAGGTTTAGTAAGTAACTATCATCTCGTTGGCTGGATAACATTTAGAGATTATTACGTTAATTTTAAGGAGGTGAGCCATTTCCACGAATACACGTAATCCAATGTGAAAGCAACGTGAAATGGGAAAATTCAAAATTGGAGCCATTGAAAGTGTTAAACTTGTTAGCGAGCTTCTAACAAGTAATAAAACCAAAAAAGCGATTGAAATTATCTGTATTACAGAACAAAGATTACCTCAAACCTGTCCCTGTA
The DNA here is from genome assembly GCA_030248195.1 of Trissonchulus latispiculum. NCBI lineage: Eukaryota > Metazoa > Nematoda > Enoplea > Enoplida > Ironidae > Trissonchulus > Trissonchulus latispiculum. The sequence goes on from JASAND010001427.1 coordinate 6,451, forward strand.
GGGCACAACCACACATAGGCTATGTTCAGGAGTGAGGGTTCTAGCCTGAGTCGGCTCCAACTTAATCTGAATAGCGGAGCAATTACAGGCAGCCCGCTGTTCAGCATGATTAGTCGGTCCGCCAAATCGTCGACCCGCAGCCGCAGCACAGGCAGAATGAGCCGCACTATTGTCCCAGGAAAATTTGAATCCCAAATAAAAGTCCACAATCAGCCACAGGACCAGGGCAACAATCAGAAGGCGATTAGAGAATCGTGATTTCTTCATGCAGCCACCGCCAGATAACAGATCCCACAGTTATTGTAGGAACAGATGCACAAATCATTAGTTCATCACAAATTATATGCAAAAGGTCTGTAAAAGGTTATATAGAAATGAGGACATCGAATCATCAAAAGACAGCTCCGCTCCTCACACATTTGGCTATTTAATGAAAATTAGTTGTTTATGCCTTATATGTTACTTTTATAAGCCATAGAGCTTGAAGTCATGCTCCACACAGGGGCGGATCCAGGGGGGGGGCGAGAGACGGCCGCCTCCCCCGTCGCAGTTCGAAAGTAGGAACAATTAAGGAGAAAAATGGGAACAAGGGCAAAAAAACAAAAGCATTTCACGCTTGCGGCAGGAATTTTCTACTTTTTAGCGGCATATTTATTGCATCTATGACGGAAAAGCTTGAAATGCAGCCGAGTTTTTCGGAGAAAATTACTATTTTTGCCTAACAATAAGTAGTACATATATATATACTTAAAAAATTCTCTCAGTTTTTCAAAATGAAAGGAATTAAAGACCTGAAGACCAATTTTATTGTAAAAACAAATAATTTCTTCGGCTTCTGGGGGGGGGGGGGGGGCGCTGCCATCCAGACCCTCAGTGGAAACAATTTACAGCCATCCCCGCCACCAAATCCTGGATCCGCCAGAGGGTCCACAAGATATGTTTTGAATTTTGGGGTCTTTTAAAGATTGCCCCCCTCCCAGTGCTACAATTTCTAACACTCGACCAATCCAGCTGAAACTTGGTATGGGTATAATGTTTTCAACCACGCTGACTTCAAATATCATAAAATTTTTCGATTTCGCAACTTTCGATTTTCGATTCGCAAGGGGGGCCAAGGGAGACCAAATAAGTTTTGTCTTCGATATTGCTGAAAAGTTGCATACAGGGGTTTTCTGGGTCGCTGAGCACGAATCCGAAGTCCGTTTTTCGATTCAGCGTTTTGTTAGCTCAGCGTAAACTTACATGCTTAACTTACAACTTTAGCTTATACAGAGCTAAAGAAAAACTAAATCGAAATATATACGGACTTCAGATTCGTGTTCAGCGACCCAGAAAACCCCTGTACGCAAGCTTTCAGCAAAATCGAAGACGAAAAAATACTTGGTTCCCCTTTGGTCCCCCATTGCGAATCGAAAAAAATCGAAATTCGCGAAATCGAGAAATTTTGCAATATATATTTGACGTCAGCGTGGTCGAAAACATAGCCATACAAAATTTCAGCTCAATTGGTCAAGTTTTAAAAAATTTAGCACTGGGGGGGTTATCTGGAAAAGACCCGAATGTTTTCCAGCATAGGTGGTCCCCCAGAGGTTCACTGTCTGGCTTTTTCCTACAAGGAGGGGGGAGGGGTGGTGGCGGCCCCCCAGAAATTGATTTCCCTCCAGACTTGGATTGCCCCCCCAGGATTGGGCCTTCCCCCCCAGAACTCTAACGTGCCCGAAAAAATAGGGTTTTGAGGGTAAATTTTGAAACAATTTTCCGGCTTCGCTGGATTTTTAAACATTTTAAGCATTTTTTAGCTATTTTAAGCTTAAATTTAGGTTAAAATAGTTAATTTTTAGCTCAGCAACAAAAAATAGCTATTTTTTAAGCATTTTTGAAAAATCCCCAGACCTGGGGGGGAGACCGAGACTTCCCCACCCCCCCAGAAATTTCTGTCTAGGAAAATGCCAGCCACGCTGGTAAAACTATGGTTTGATGAAACAGCCAAAATACAGGGGTTTTACTGTGTTGTGCAAGACCAAGAAAAAGAATGCGTTCTCATTGCAAACAGACATTTGAAGAGGGGAAATATCCAGCGAAGCCGGACATCTTTCAAACATTTGCCTGTTTTCAGTTGAAACTACTTGGGCATCGGGGAATGGGCACTGGGTAACCCCAGTGAGAGAAGGAGAAGCCCAAAATCTGGGAGAGGTTACGGTTTAGGTGGGAAAGTTTCATGGGCCGGGCTCTTCTGTAAAATATGTTGTTCTATTATATAATATATATTATATACTAAATTGTCTATTGAAAACGAAGCCCTGGAACACAGTTTGAACCGCTCTAAACGGCATTAGTAACGCGGGGAACTCCTTCTTATTTTAATGAATCTAACCATAGAGTGAGCTATAGACACATACGTACAAGCTCCCGCAACTTATAGAGCAGACAAAACTTGACAGGCATCTCTAGTCCCTCCCTACAGTACGTACGTAATTATCAGGAAATCACTGGCTAGGAAAATCATTGTCAGGAAATTATTTCAGAAAAAATGAAGGAAAAGTTCATCTCCTAATATTATATATCACGCATATCTTCATATAAACGGATAAGAAGGCAAAAATGTCATAATTTGGCGATCCTAAGGCAAATGCACACCTATGTGTAACTGTTGTAAAAACTAACAGATTTAATTCAAATTTGGTATGTATTCGGTTCAAAACATTTTTGATCGATCTGCAGCAAAATTTAAAACTTAATATTTTCTCCAACGGAACCAAAATTTTTTGTTTTGAATTTTGCTAAAAAGTTGTATACAAGCGTTTGCTTGTTCGCTGAACACGAATCTGAAAATCGATTTTCGTGATTTCGTGAAAATCGAAAAGTGATTCGTTAACTAGATATAAGCCTAAATGACCGCTACAACTAAATATAACCTCACTCTAAAACAAAAACAGACTCTACATAACTCTTTTCTTTAAACTCCTCCCACATATAGCGTTCAGACTTCTTGCCTGTTCTATTCTTTAAAAGAATAGTACTTATGATTGAAAAGGATCCTACACGTACGTATATATTCCAATCCATGATCAATGGGACAAGGGCACCTCAGCATCTAAGACAGTGCTGGCATACCAAGAATCGAATCGCAGTAAAAACAAGACAAGCCAGGAATACCCTCAATCTTTTGCCATTTTAATAACAATATATTATCCAAGCGGAGAAACTATATCAAAATAAAGACTCTTAAATCTCCAAATAGATTCGTTGGAGGACAAAAAATCAAATATATACTCCAGCCGAAAAAGCTTATTTCAGTTAAGCTTTCTGGAGACGTCCTTAACAAACGAAATTCATACTCTTTCCAACTAGAAAGAAAGAAACCTTAGAACGTGGGCCACAAAGCTAGCGTCAGCTAAAACAGCTAAAGCACTGAAGATTAACATATATATTATATAAACACATATCCTGTATACATACATGTAGTCGTAGTTCGCAATATCAAGCTTTCCACTACACTATAAGCAGAAAAACGACTGGGCTGGGTGGAATGAAAGGTTATATCTAAAATCCTGGAGGCCAAACAGCATCAGAGATAAGTCTAACCGCCATAAACATGACAGCCAAACAAAGCCGACCCCTAAAGCAAGGAAAAGCCAATAATATATTGCAGAAGCATTACTCCTATAGGACTAAGAATAATGTTTGTCACGAATAAACACTAAGGTCACATTTTCTGAAAAAATGGGCCTCTGGCACGAAATCCTGTAAAGGGACCTCCTCCTATTTTTGTCAGGAAAATTGTCCGTCCAGCCTAAATGAAAGCTAATCTATCCGTGAACCAAAAGGTTTATACGTACGTATATACATACACACATAATACATACAGCCACAGAAAAAGAGCTAGCAGCCTAGATATTGCAAAATACGCCTAAGCTGACTCGCTTAGTTCACGCTGAGACAGAAAAAACTTCAAACACAATCGTTAACTCTATCCCTTACATGACTTTTAGGTCATCAAAAACAATAGAACTATACGATCAAAGCAATCTAGTATCTGAGTTAAACCATCACAGAAAAACTGCACAGTACAGGCAACAAACCATATATATACTGTACTAAAGCGATATCCCCTCTTTGTATGGTTATAGGCGGACCACCGAACCCCAGGTGCTTTGTAGCCAAATCTAAGTAGAATTCACTTAACGAGATTAGATAGAATCTCAGGCAACTGAAGTCTAACTGATAGATAATGCTAAATGGCAGGATCACTATTCCAAATGGCAGGCTGCAAGCTGACTGCGGTTAACTTAGCTTCGAATAATGAAATCTACGTCTAAAACTGTTTATCATTTTATTGGAGACGTATTTTATGGGAATAGATAACAATGTCGTAAGAGCCCTCTTACGAACAATCTTACATATATTATAAAGTAGCACACTAGTAGAAAGAGTACGCAATATAAGAGTACGCTTTGCCTCTAGGCAAGCTCTATGTTATCAGAGCAAAAACTATGCTCTGCCCGCAGAGGATTTTGGCTCGAGGCTCAGCTCGGCTCGAACAACTTCTCCCGAGCCAGTTATATTAAAATGCGTATGGTGTCTTCTCTTCCTATCATAGGGGTCGCGGTAGCGACCCCTATAATATGAGTGAAAATGGTCGAATGACCGTGTAAAACAAGGCTGCGCAGAAGCTGCGCAGATTCCTGCGCAGATCCTGCGCAGATTATGTGCGCAAAAAATTGTACGTGTCGAGTTTAGTATGTGTGCGAAGTTTCATCCCCGTACCACTTTCCGTTAAAAAGTTATGCCAAAAATCGCTTACGAGAGTGATGTTTTTTCCGGTTCTCCGCTTTGACGTTTGGTAAGGGGGTTTTGTAGCTTTAATAACAACAGATAGAAAAATTTTTGCCTATGAAAACCATATATATTCTTGGAGTACGCAACAAAAATAAGCCGATAGGCTAGTTTTTATGCCTCCCAGAGCCGGAAAAAATTTTTGGTGGGGGGCCAAAGTCGGCCAAAACGCTAAAATGACCAAAAAGTATGCTTCAATGTCACCTTAATAAGTCAGACTGGGCTATATATGGGGCAATACTGCCTATATGGCTGAATAGGACACATATCAGGGTCGTTCAATTGCTATATGATTTTCCGGCCGTGAGCGTAATTTTTGGGTACTGGCCTGCCAAAGTTGGTGAATTTTGGGTCCAACTTTGAACTTGGTTTTTTCGCTTATTTTGCGACCTGGAAGGCTCAAATCGTGCATACAAAGGTTTTTGCGGTCGGAGAATCGATTCCTGCTATTACTTTTGCTGCCCGACTGACCCAAGTTGCTGGGCTGGTTCCACTTTGCCGTCTGGAGGGTCATGTCGGCAACCGCTACCTGGAGGCCCATACTAGGCTCTACTTCGCCTCTCAAAACTTTCTCTATAGGGGTTTTCTGGTGCGCCCAGCTTATTGCCGGTGTCCGTTTTGCCGTCCGACTCATCCATCTTGCTGGGCTGGTTCCACTTTGCCGTCTGGAGGGTCATGTCGGCAACCGTTTCCTGGAGGTCCATACTAGGCTCTACTTGGCCTCTCAAAACTTTCTCTATATGGGTTTTCTGGTGCGCCCAGCTCATTTCCGGTGTCCGTTTTGCTGTACAACGCACCCATTTTGCTGGGCTGGCTCCACTTGGCCGTCTGAGGGGTCAGGTCGGTAAGGGGTCAGGTGGTCCAAAATAAAATTTTTCAAAAGTGGTCAAATTTGGTACCAAATGAAAGCCCTAAGTGCGCTGAGCAACTTTTGTCATAGAACTGCATGCTCAAAGTGGCTGTAGAGTGCTGTGGTGGGGTGGGGTGGGGACTTAGGCGATTTTCGGTCAAAAATGAAATTGCATGCTCAAAGTGGCTGTAGAGTGCTGTGGTGGGGTGGGGTGTGGGGACATAAGCGATTTTGAGTCAAATATGAAATTTTCCAAAAGTGTCAAAATAGTATCTGCTTGCGCATGGTGTTCGGAAATATATTATGTTGGTTCTTTTTTACGCATACATATGTAAAAGAATGGAAAACAAGAACCAAAAATGCTCCTTCGTCGCATGTAAAATACATATGAGTACTCTCAGGCAGGTTGTACAAACACGGAAACTAGCCTGTAAAATGCATATGAGTGGCGTTGAGGTTGTAAATTAAGGAAAACAAGTTGCAACGGCAACATATGAGCCTGTCCTACAACGAGGCTCATATTGGCGTCACAGTGCAGTCTTCTTAAAGATTATCAGGCCATCATATTAAAGAAAAAACGAATGAATAGAAATAATATGTTAACATTGTGGCCTGAAAGAAATGGACTGAACGAAGTGAACTGCGACACCTCAAGTTGAACTGTATATACATGCAAGCTGATGTTTCCCGAAACACCATGGCACCTACTATTTCCGGAAGCACTATAGTACACCTACTGTATTCTCGGAACACAATTGGCACACTACTCTCACATACGTAATGCTTTCCCCACTTGGCTCTGAGTCAGAGCGCAGAGTGGCATGCCGTATAATGCGTATGCACAGTATAATGTCTTAGCGACAAGATGTGTGAAGGACAATTTTGTAATGAAAAGCTTTACGTGCTATTTATATGAAGGTCAAATATCGACAAATTATATTATTATATACGCCAATATGAGCCTCGTTGTAGGACAGGCTCATATGTTAAGCCGTTGCAACTTGTTTTCCTTAATTTACAACCTCAACGCCACTCATATGCATTTTACAGGCTAGTTTCCGTGTTTGTACAACCTGCCTGAGAGTACTCATATGTATTTTACATGCGACGAAGGAGCATTTTTGGTTCTTGTTGTAAACTCTGGTTGTAAACTCTGGTTGCGGGATGGGTCTTGCAACAAAAAGTATCGACCGTACTTAAATGGGGCAAACTCCATAGAACTTCTACATGGTTATTACTTGCATCCTAGTATAACAGCACTTGTACTACTAGTGCTAATTCTAGTTACCATTACAGTTTCAGGCGAGACTAGCCAAAACAGTTAAGCTAGTATATATAATATACTAGCTTATATATATATATATATATATATATATATATATATATATATATATATATATATATAATCACAAGAACAAAAAGTGCTCCTTCGTCGCATGTAAAATACATATGAGTCTCCGAAGGCAGGTTGTACATAAGCAAAAACTAGCCTGTAAAATACATATGAGTATTGTAGTGAGGTTGTAAATTGAGGAAAACAAGTAGCAACAGCTTAACACATGAGCCGTCGTACAATGAGGCTCATATTGGCGTATGCCATAATGTAATCTGTCGATATCTGACCTTCATATAAATACTGCATAATGCTCTTCATTACAAAACTGTCCTTCACACAACTGGTCGCTTAGTCATTGTACTGTGCATATGGTCTATGCGGCAAGCCACGCGGTGCTCTGACTCAGAGCCAAGTTGCGAAAGCATTATACGTATATATAATGTGTGTGTAGTGTGTCAGTGTTCCGAGAACACATTAGGTGCGCCATAGTGTTTCAGGAAATATGCCATTGTGCTTCGGGAAACATCAGGTTCAAATTGAGCAATCGTAGTCAGTGGCGCACATAGGAACTTTTTTCAGGGGGGGCGGACCTCAGAAAAATTGGGGGGGGGGGTCTGGGGCCATCGCCCCCCAAAGTTGAAAAATATTGGACACCAACGTTTAAAATACAAAAATAAGCGTAAATTCAGCAAAAATAGAAAAAATTTCGCGCCGACGGCGCGAAAATTTTTGGAAAAGTTTAAAAAGTTGCTATTGAAAGGTTTAATACGCTGAAATAAGGGTAAATTAAGCAATTTACGTCCGCGCTACGCGCGGACAATAAAAATTTTCCTTTACATCTGGTTTCGGGGAGGGGGGCGGCCGCCCCCCCCCCGCCCCCCCTTATGTGCGCCCCTGATCGTAGTTCGCTTCAGTATATACATTTCTTCCAGGCCACAATGTAATCATGTCATGTCTATTCATTTGTTTTTCCTGTAAAAGGCTGATGCTGAAGTTCTTGCTTGAATGATGCCTCAATGCTTGATGCTCTAATGTGCACTGCACTGTGACGCCAATATGAGCCTCGTTGTAGGACGGCTCATATGTTACGCTGTTGCAACTTGTTTTCAAGTTTACAACCTCACTACAATACTCATACGTATTTGACAGGCTAGTTTTTGCTTATGTACAACCTGCCTTCGGAGACTCATATGTATTTTACATGCGACGAAGGAGCCCTTTTTGTTCTTGTTTTCCATTATTTTATATATATATATATTTATATATATATATATATACAAGTAACAAAAATGCTCCGCACAAAAGGGGATAATATGTGTGTTGGGCCTATGTCTATCCTTTAAATTCCGGTTGAGAAAGGCATAAATCCGACACCGCAAAAGTTGCTCAGCTCACTTAGGGCTTTCATTTGATACCAAATTTTACCACTTTTGAAAAATTTTATTTTTGACCCAAAATCGCCGAAGTCCCCACCCAAACCCACCACAGCACTCTACAGCCACTTTGGGTACGCAGTTCTATGACAAAAGTTGCTCAAATCACTTAGGGCTTTCATTTGATACCAAAATTGATTACTTTTGAAAAATTTTACTTTTGACCCAAAATCGCCTAAGTCCCCACCCCACCCCACCACAGCACTCTACAGCCACTTTGGGTACCTAGTTCTATGACAAAAGTTGCTCAACTCACTTAGGGCTTTCATTTGATACCAAAATTGATTACTTTTGAAAAATTTTATTTTTGAACCAAAATCGCCTAAGTTTCCACCCCGCCCCACCACAGCACTCTACAGCCACTTTGGGTATGCAGTTCTATGACAAAAGTTGCTCAGCTCACTTAGGGCTTTCATTTGATACCAAAATTGATTACTTTTGAAAAATTTTACTTTTGACCCAAAATCGCCTAAGTCCCCACCCCACCCCACCACAGCACTCTACAGCCACTTTGAGCATGCAGTTCTATGACAAAAGTTGCTCAGCTCACTTAGGGCTTTCATTTGGTACCATGTTTGACATCTTTTGAAATATTTAATTTTTGACCGAATATCGCCTAAGTCCAAACCCCACCCCACCACAGAACTCTTCAGCAACTTTGAGCATGCAGTTCTATGTCAAAAGTTGCTCGGCTCGCTTAGGGCTTTCATTTGGTACCAAATTTGACCACTTTTGAAAACTTTCATTTTTGACCGAAAATCGCCTATAAGTCCCCACCCCACCCCACCACAGCACTCTACAGCCACTTTGAGCATGCAGTTCTATGACAAAAGTTGCTCAGCTCGCTTAGGGCTTTCATTTGGTACCAAATTTGACCATTTTGAAAACTTTCATTTTTTGACCGCAAATCGCCTAAGTCCCCACCCCACCCCACCACAGCACTCTACAGCCACTTTGAGCATGCAGATCTATGACAGAAAAGTTGCTCAGCTCGCTTAGGGCTTTCATTTGGTACCAAATATGACCACTTTCGAAAACTTTCATTTTTGACCGAAAATCGCCTAAGTCTCCACCCCACCCCACCCCACCACAGCACTCTACAGCCACTTTGAGCATGCAGTTCTATGACAAAAGTTGCTCAGCTCGCTTAGGGATTTAATTTGGTACCAAATTTGACCACGTTTGAAAAATTTTATTTTCGACCACTTGACCCCCCACCCGACTGACCCTTCAAACGGCAAAGTGGAACCAGCCCAGCAAAATAGATACGTCAGACGGCAAAACGGATACCGGGAATGAGCTGGGCACACCAGAAAACCCCTATAGACAAAGTTTTGAGAGGCCAGGTAGAGCCTACTATGGACATCCAGGAAGCGGTTTCCGACATGACCCTCCAGACTGCAAAGTGGAACCAGCACAGCAAGATGGATGAGTCCTACGGCAAGAAGGACACCTGGAATGCGCTGGGCGCACCAGAAAACCCCTATAGACAAAGTTTTGAGAGGCCAGGTGAAGCCTACTATGGACCTCCAGGAAGCGGTTTCCGACTTGACCTCCCGACGGCAAAGTGGAACCAGCCCAGCAAGATGGGTGGTTCTGACGGTAAAACTGACTGCGGGAATCGATTCTCCGTGCCAGAAAACCATTGTATGGAAGATTTGAGCGTTCAAAGTTAAATAGACAGCGAGAAATTTCGAGTTTTCATTTTTCGAATTTTCGCCATCTTTGACGGGCCACTGTGGTCGCTAGGGAAGTGATAGAGAAACGCAACCTGGACCGTTAGTTAGTTCAATATATGTAGTTTCTGAATATAAAAAGAAATCAGCTCCAGCTCGTAACGTTCGACCTGAGCGACGACCACAAAAATGGTCACTTTTCGCTATGAGCCGACTTTGTGGCGCCACTGCGGCGCTGCGGCGCAGCTGCGGCGCAAAAAAGTTGTGATTCTTAAATTCTTTAGAGGGTACTACTAGACCCTATAGCCCTTTAGGTTGGCCCCCCGCTGCAGATCACGTGAAAGCGGCGAACATTATGTACAACCATCAAATAGGAGAAATCGGAAAAAAACATCGCCGCCATAACCGGTCCGGGGCGCAACTCTTTTAACGGTAAGTGATACGGGGCTGAAACTTCACAGACATACTAAACCCGATGTGCTCTATAATTTGCGCATGAATCTGCCAGATCTGCGCAGGATTTTGCGCAGCTTCTGCGCAGCTTATTTTACACTGTCTCCAGCCACTTTTCACACATATTATAGCTGCTGCCGCGACTACTATG
>JASAND010001428.1:0-61423 GCA_030248195.1 Trissonchulus latispiculum
GTTTAAGCGTATTTTCATCTGAAATTATAAAAGTGTACTGCTAACTTCATGATAAATTCATATTTTGTCATTTTCAATTGAATTTCTAAATGTACTGCTAAATTCATGAACGGTCAAACTAAATTATTTTCAAATTATTACTCTTGTGTATAGGCCCACGGTCGGACTAGCTAATTGTCACAATCATTCAAAAATTGAGCGCGTGTCAGTCAGTTGGGTTCAAACTTTCGTAGAGGCTAGTCGGGCGCCATTGCTCTATTCTTCACGCCCCATTTCACTTTGTGTCGGCCATTCTTTTGTCTCGGCCGTTTGGCCTTAGGAATTTGGGAGTCAGGTTTGTATTGTTCTATTATTTTATCTTGAAATTTTGCTCTGGTGCCATTGTATTTTTGTTATTTGAATTCTACAGTTAAACCGTTGCTCTTTTGTATTATTTTCGTCATAATTTGAGATTTCCAAGTAAACTCGTACTTTGATTTAGTAAAAATCGTAATTTTAGTCAGGTTGTTCCTTTTTGCTGTAGGCTAGGGTAATTAGGGCGGTAAGAATCTGACCTGCGCACACTCTGCCGAACTGCTGCAATCTTTTAATTTTCCAGAAATTCGCTTGTCGGGGGTCACGCTCTCAGAGCGTACTTTCTACAAGTTTATTTCTGTGATTTAAATTTCGTTTGTTCAGAGATCGTATTGTCCAAATCTCTACACCAGTTGGTTATTATCGCATTACCTATTCCAATTGTTTTGCAGTATTACTTTATAATTTTGATTGTATAACCCTTGCTGGGGGCCTGTATCCAATATTAAATAATGTTAAAATGTAACTACGAATTTTGTACTTGGAACCGAGAACCGGAAGCTAGAACCGGAACCGGAACCGGAACCGGTACTCTAGAACCGGAACCGGAACCGGTTTTGAAAATTGGAACCGGTCCCAACTCTAGTTTAGGCTATTCTTTGCAAGGTTAAACTAACTTCTGCTCTGAAAGTTTCTGCCAACCGGTTTCCGGATAAACTAATCTAGCTGCGGATTTAAATCTAATCAGATCTAATCAGTCAGTCTAACTGCGGATTAGTATAGTGATATTCTGATTAGGGTGTTCTATTAAGTAAATATTTGACTGCTAATATATTAAGAAATGAAATTGTCACTTCAGCACCTGAGACCCAAAAAATTCGGGCTTCGTGTGGGACTCGAACCCACGACTTTCGGATTCCGACGCTCTGCCAACTGAGCTACCGAGGCTACAGTCGCACCAAGCAAGAAGAAGTTCGTATCCAAACTGAAGTGACAATAAATTAATAATGCGTTATGCAATGAATTACTAATTTAAAGTACGGAATAAATTTACCTTAGATAAATAAACGTGTTTATGTAATTGTTTTGCTTAAACATTTAACTGTTTTATTTCATACAGTCCAGATTTTTAGACCTAGAATTGCAAATTTTTCCTGCAGATGTTAATATTTTGAAACTTCATGCCAGTTGCCGTTGCGTAATGAAAGTAATAAAAACATTTTGGATGATTTTGTGAAGAAAATCAAAAGAATCTCGTGCTTACAGACAGTCACTCATAGATTTAAGTCATATCTCCAAGTTTTCTCTTCACGCATTAAAACAGCAAAGCTTAAAATTTAATGTAATTAAAATGCATGTCATTTATGTCCTGAAGCTTAGTGATCTAAAAGCTTATTCGTATTGTGCGAATACGTGCAGCGGCTCATCGATAAATGCGAATACGTTAAATTAATAGCAACAATTCAGTGTTTTCCAGACTCTGTGGATAGTGACTAGCTTGCAAGTTTAGCGATGTTTCTTCTCTGTAGAATTTTTGGCTTCCAAAATTAGCTACCGTTTTCTCGCGCTGTGAAATACGGCCAAAAATGAAACATTTTCTGATTTCTCAATCAACAGAACATGTTCGCTTAAGTGAATGTCCAGAACCACTAGGAATCAATCATCGATTTTATTTTTTTCACTTTTTATAACTGCTGTTATCATTTCTACGGTGTCAGTGATTTATTTTTCTAAGACATAACTAAAACTACAGCAATAGTTGACCAATACTTCGGAAATTTAGCTTTTAAAACCCATTTTTATTCCGGCTGCAGCCGGAACACCTAATATGGGTGTGTAGCATCGTTAGTGTGTAATATCTCTGATGCCTTAGAAAAAGGTCTATGTTTAACACAGACCTAGCTATGTACCATTTTTTGCATGCATAATATGCAAATTAGTTGAGCAACAACATAGGAGCAAAGCATTCGATGTCTTAAGGTATTAGTGCGTTCACTTACCAAGTACAGCTGTTGATCAGTATTTTTTGACAATTTATTTTTCGATATGCGGAGATCCTGAGTGCAATATTTTTCTCGTTAGTAACTGTGCTGGCGCCAGGATTCTCCGTTTTTGTGGCATAAAAATTGCATGAGAGAAAAGATTTGCACTGGGACACCCTCCTTCCCGAGAACTAATTCTATACCCAGTGGCACCAATGCCATCTAAAACGACGATTGTCGATTTGAATGTGGTCACCCTGACATATGGCATGTCCATGAATTGAAGCTAGGGAGATGAAACCTTTATCTGAATAAGCTTTTCCAGGTTTATAACGCAAGCATAATGGTACCAATAATCGGACATTGAAAATATCACTTACTAGCTGCAACAGTTCAAACAATATAGCAGCAAAACCTTTATTCAGACAGTTCTCTGTAAGGGAGTCTTGCCCTTTTTGGGCACTGATTGTTTCAATTTTTGCATCACGGTATGCAAAAATATTACTTTTTACAATATGCAAATTAAATTTAGTCCAAAAAGAGGGAGTGTTTTGGAAAAAGCCGCTCACATTTTCAATTCATCTCCAATTTAATAGGATGTCAGCTGCATCGGAAAGGCTCGGTGGAAAGCTGACGTTGGTTCGGGGGTTTGAGGGGGAAGGGGTGATATCTTTAAACACGGCCAGTTTCGGTTTATGAAATAAATTATGTTATAATAAATATTTTTTGACTTAACTTCTCTTAGAATTCCAAATTCACACACTCATCACGAAACCTGCAGCCTAGTCTTTCACAGTCATACAATTCTAACTTAAATTTACAGTATAAATGATTTCTCATGTTTTGCTTCGGCAGGTTTAAATTAAACTATTGGAAAATGTTTTAGACTATCCGACATTATACTATCCAAAAACCAAGTAACAGACAATTTTATAGTTCTGTTCAATTTTACATTATTTGGACTATCCGAAATTGGACCGAATTCTGAGATTAATGGGATCTCCTTGATGAGAACCTACCAGAACGATATCAATATTCAAAGGCAGATAAAGGGGTTGCTGTCAATACATGTGTAATACATATGACTTGACTTTTCAAACTAAACTTACAGCGTACATGGCGGAAGGGTATATAGATTTTGTGATAGATAATGAGTACGTTTCTTGGCTGAAAACACCAATTCAAGGTACAATTTCAATTATTGACAGGAAAACAATATCAGAGAAAACATGTATGTAGCATGCAAGCAGAAAATCTTTGATTCTAACACAAACGGCCTCACATAGGGATGGCTCTTTAACGTTACTGCAGAAAAAATAAATTGCAAACAATATATAAATAAAGAACTTGCATTAAAATATATGAATTGTATAAATCATAAAGAAATAATGAAAAACGCCTGCCTGCAGTCACTAAGGCCGAAGCCTTAGTCCGAACAGGAGAGAGCCAATGGGCGCTGTGAGCGCTCTTACCCAGAGAGAACTAGTCTCTGGAGCTCCTGCCTGGTTGTCCCAGAAGGACAGCCAGCTCGGCTCTATCTGTGCTGCAACATAGCCAGAGAAGGTTTTATCAAAACCTCTCTGACTGTGCTATGCACAGAAAGAGGACTGCAGTGGCCCGCGGATCTCCGTAGAGATACAAACAGCATTTACATCAAGAAAATGAGGTAAACGCGGGCCAGCAGGCGGATCCACGAAGGATACAAGGCATTAATCATAAAGAAATAATGAAAAACGCCTGCCTGCAGTCACTAAGGCCGAAGCCTTAGTCCGAACAGGAGAGAGCCAATGGGCGCTGTGAGCGCTCTTACCCAGAGAGAACTAGTCTCTGGAGCTCCTGCCTGGTTGTCCCAGAAGGACAGCCAGCTCGGCTCTATCTGTGCTGCAACATAGCCAGAGAAGGTTTTATCAAAACCTCTCTGACTGTGCTATGCACAGAAAGAGGACTGCAGTGGCCCGCGGATCTCCGTAGAGATACAAACAGCATTTACATCAAGAAAATGAGGTAAACGCGGGCCAGCAGGCGGATCCAGGAAGGATACAAGGCATTAATCATAAAGAAATAATGAAAAACGCCTGCCTGCAGTCACTAAGGCCGAAGCCTTAGTCCGAACAGGAGAGAGCCAATGGGCGCTGTGAGCGCTCTTACCCAGAGAGAACTAGTCTCTGGAGCTCCTGCCTGGTTGTCCCAGAAGGACAGCCAGCTCGGCTCTATCTGTGCTGCAACATAGCCAGAGAAGGTTTTATCAAAACCTCTCTGACTGTGCTATGCACAGAAAGAGGACTGCAGTGGCCCGCGGATCTCCGTAGAGATACAAACAGCATTTACATCAAGAAAATGAGGTAAACGCGGGCCAGCAGGCGGATCCACGAAGGATACAAGGCATTAATCATAAAGAAATAATGAAAAACGCCTGCCTGCAGTCACTAAGGCCGAAGCCTTAGTCCGAACAGGAGAGAGCCAATGGGCGCTGTGAGCGCTCTTACGCGCTCACAGCGCCCATTGGCTCTCTCCTGTTCGGACTAAGGCTTCGGCCTTAGTGACTGCAGGCAGGCGTTTTTCATTATTTCTTTATGATTAATGCCTTGTATCCTTCGTGGATCCGCCTGCTGGCCCGCGTTTACCTCATTTTCTTGATGTAAATGCTGTTTGTATCTCTACGGAGATCCGCGGGCCACTGCAGTCCTCTTTCTGTGCATAGCACAGTCAGAGAGGTTTTGATAAAACCTTCTCTGGCTATGTTGCAGCACAGATAGAGCCGAGCTGGCTGTCCTTCTGGGACAACCAGGCAGGAGCTCCAGAGACTAGTTCTCTCTGGGTAAGAGCGCTCACAGCGCCCATTGGCTCTCTCCTGTTCGGACTAAGGCTTCGGCCTTAGTGACTGCAGGCAGGCGTTTTTCATTATTTCTTTATGATTAATGCCTTGTATCCTTCGTGGATCCGCCTGCTGGCCCGCGTTTACCTCATTTTCTTGATGTAAATGCTGTTTGTATCTCTACGGAGATCCGCGGGCCACTGCAGTCCTCTTTCTGTGCATAGCACAGTCAGAGAGGTTTTGATAAAACCTTCTCTGGCTATGTTGCAGCACAGATAGAGCCGAGCTGGCTGTCCTTCTGGGACAACCAGGCAGGAGCTCCAGAGACTAGTTCTCTCTGGGTAAGAGCGCTCACAGCGCCCATTGGCTCTCTCCTGTTCGGACTAAGGCTTCGGCCTTAGTGACTGCAGGCAGGCGTTTTTCATTATTTCTTTATGATTAATGAATTGTATCCTTCGTGGATCCGCCTGCTGGCCCGCGTTTACCTCATTTTCTTGATGTAAATGCTGTTTGTATCTCTACGGAGATCCGCGGGCCACTGCAGTCCTCTTTCTGTGCATAGCACAGTCAGAGAGGTTTTGATAAAACCTTCTCTGGCTATGTTGCAGCACAGATAGAGCCGAGCTGGCTGTCCTTCTGGGACAACCAGGCAGGAGCTCCAGAGACTAGTTCTCTCTGGGTAAGAGCGCTCACAGCGCCCATTGGCTCTCTCCTGTTCGGACTAAGGCTTCGGCCTTAGTGACTGCAGGCAGGCGTTTTTCATTATTTCTTTATGATTAATGCCTTGTATCCTTCGTGGATCCGCCTGCTGGCCCGCGTTTACCTCATTTTCTTGATGTGAATTGTATAAATGTATGAAACACATTTTCAGCAAGTATAAGACGAACAAAGCTGAATTATATATCTCAAGCGGGTTATCAATTTAAATGAAGCAATAGACATAATATGACCTTACTAGCACGGTTCTAAACATTTAACATTTCCATGCACAAGCTCTGCAATTCTGGCAGTAGTAGATTCATTGTTCAGACATTTAACTGAAACACTTTAACTGAAACCTCTCAAACAATTTACTACTAAAAACAATAAAGGCACCTTGACATCTATTAGTATACCGTCACACCCTCGTGAGTCACTATTGTTTAATGCATCAATCTATCAAATCGCTTAACGCATCTATTTGCTGAGTCACAGTTGGCCTTCAACAGCGCAAGTAGCCAGTGGTGATCCAAGCCAACGCGATTCGCCGAAAGTACACATTTATAAGCTGCTATTAAGGCATCTTCATGTGTGCAGATACTTTCGTATGCAAACTTTCCTCTCCAAAACAAATCGGTTACTGAACAAAGACCGTAAAATAGATACGGTAGCAACATGAAGCATCTGCAGACTTTATAATTATACAATAGAAGAACACAGCCTTGTTACCCTGTTCAGATGTATTGCAATAACTGTTAGTTAGTTCCAGTGGATAACTTGGGTGACCGCAGTGGCAATCTCTGACGTAAACATTTTGTATTCGCTTGGCAATGCATAGCTGGAAAAACAAAATAATTTAGTTAAAGCACACTAACGAGATCTGAGCTGTTCATTTGATCAATGATGATCAGAACAAACATTAAGTATATATGCCAGTCTGACGAAGTAAGAAACCTGTATTTTCAGTTCATCAGCAACATAAAGCAAAGATGGGCAGGTGCTAACTATCGATTTCCAAATGGAATATACACGCGGAAAAAATCCACTAAACTGATCCCAACACTGACATTTTAGAAACTCCGATTCAGCCGAAATGTTTTCATCACGACTACGACCTGACCAAAATGTTCGCCTCAACGTTTTCATAGTATCATTCTTTTAAATAAGAATGGTAACACGGTAACAATAGGTATAGTTCGCGAAAACCTCTGTCTGAGTGGGGTACTGTTTATGGAATATTTAACTCAACCACTTTCTCTCTATCCAGAAATAAGGACAATAACGAACGAGAATAGTTGGTCTGGTAATAAACAGGTTGATTCGTGCTATCTGCTATTCGAAATGCATAATTATTTGCAACATTTGCAATATTTCTCATGGCAAAAAGCAGTGAACACAAATATCACATCAGTTAAAATTCAGCAATTGATTCGGCTTATTTATCATTGGTAATTTTATTTCTTGCTTACGTCAACAGAATACTTTCTGAAATAAGAGTAGCTGCTTTTACCACCACCATCATCAATGCAATTTCCATACGGTCTACCCAAGGCAATAACTTTAGTCTCAAACATACATTGCAATATAAATTTCAAAGGATTAATAACTATACAGTTATAGTTAAATCTCTCTGCTAAGACACGTCAAAACAACATTGCTTCTGCACCATGCCGCATCTGTGGAGGCATGGTGCAGAAATCATCAATTTCTAACAATGATTTCCGCAAAAATCATTGGTAGAAATCAGCAATGATTTTTTCATATCTATAAATGTCAGACAGTCGTCCTCTCAACGCATTCTATTAGGTTTTACGTGCACCTTCCACGTGCAAGTGTTGCTTCTATAGATGCTCTTTATAGGAACCTTTAAACATATCAGAAAGCTTGCTTGGTTTCTGCAAGTCAAAGGTCCGCTTTTCAGCAGACTTTCTTAGGTTTAAAAAGATCAGTTATATATTTAATTGGATTTCAGTCAATATAAATACGAAAGAATTTTGAGACTTTGCAGAAGTAGAAGATTTGTGGGGCCAATTCCTTATTATTCTTATTATTCTTATTATTCTTATTATTCTTATTATTCTTATTATTCTCATTATTCCTAAGACTATGTGCTTTCATTGGACTGGTCTATGCCAGCGGTGGGATAAAAAGTCACAAGAAAATTATATTACCATTGATATGGCAACTCGGGTTTCAAATCCTGGGGCAAGTTCGAATCCTAATGCCTGTGATGGCATCAAATGCAGGTCTGGCTCACTGACCATCACCTTAGCTCCAACAGTACTTGAGAAAGACATGTAATCGTCCTGACGCATGTTAAGAAGAGATACGAGTCCTGAATAAATAGTTAATACTTATAGTTAATGCTTTTAAATAAAAGTTTTAACTACTACGCAGGAACATTTTCTTGGTTGAACTAAAAGTGTCAGCAGGATCAACACAAGGTCTGGATAATGTTATGGTACTTTTAGCAGGTTGTCCCTAGCTAAATGAGGAGCCAAAAATGTCCCCAAAGTCATGGTGTAGCACTCACGGAGATTTAAAGTCCTGTGTTTCTGAGAAATTGATATTTAGCCAGTTTATACCTGATGATCAGATTACATCTGATACAATGTTGCTAGTTTATAGTTGTTGATTTGGTGGTTGTTGTTTGCATCCATTAGCGCCATCCTAAAGCAATTAGACCACTTTCCCATCCGAATTTCGGCACCAGACCACAGGCATCCCGGATTCAGAGAGGCCTGGCGCTGATCCCAACCTAATTAAACCTGGATCTATTATAAATCGAGCAAAGGATTTGCAAATGTCCCGCTATTCCACCTCTTCTCCACATTGCGGAAAAAGGGGAGAAGGTTAGTCGGCTAGATTGGCAGTATTTCTATATTGGGTAAGGACGAAGAGTTGCCTGTCCTGAATTCGGCGGTGAAGCATCTCAATTTAACTCCCTACGCCAGATTTGGTGATGGTGAACTCTGTTGGAACTGGTGCGCGATCCCGTAGATTCGGAAAATGGTATCGTAGGAAATACGGCAGCTCTAGCATTACCATACTCAAATCCATAACAGGAGCGTCATTTTGGACCAGCGAGCATCCCTGCTTCTTTTCTATTTCCAGTGCAGACCTAATATTAGAACCTCTGTGTTGGAACCTCCTTCATCACGGCTCCATTATCTGATCTCGCAGTAAAATCACAGTTTCTACCAGCAGATCCGGATATAAGATTACCGGAATGTAGTGATTTTGTGGGTGGTGGTGCGATACGTGGCAGAGTGGCTTTCTAGGAAAGTGGGTAAGTCCGGTGACGTCCACCATCGATCTGCCTTCTTCCGTTCAAGAAGGCTGCGTCTACAGGCTGCGCTCAGATGTTGTTAGATGTTGTGTTGTTGCGAGATAATCAGACAGGCATTCGTAACTGCTGCAGCTGCAGTACAGTTCATTGGCACTCAAGTCAAATGGAGTCAGATTGGAACCCAATATAAAAGGGCTGCAACGGTGGTACCTCGGTAGCCTGCGGAAATGACTTTGTTAGTTTTCACATTGAACGGAATATATGGATTATTGGTTGGGTCCATAAATTAATGGGGTTTAAAAACACTACACAAAATGAAACCTCTCATTAAGCAGGTCTGTTATCATCCTACCAGCCTCTTAGCAAAAGTAAACGTGGGTTGATTGATTGAACAGCAACAATTGATAAACAAAATTTAGTATTTTTATATGAACTGAGATTTTGTTTCATTATTTTTATTAATTCATTTTTTAATGAATGCTTAATTAGCTTGCCTTTGTCAGTGCCCGGGTATGTATAGATTCTTGAGGTCAGTGTCCTGTTGTTTGCGACAAAGCAATTTCCCAAATTAGGGTCGAAGAATGTAGCGTCATATACCCTGAACAAAAACACAGATATAGATATAGAAACTTTTACGTGATATTGATGTACTGAATGCTTGGGCCAATTTAAGGGGTATGCATGCTGTATAAATCCGGTTCAAAATAAATATAATATCAAATTTTCGTCGTCTTAAAGTTCAAAGTTAGGAACAACATCTAAGCCGCCCACCTTTCGCATCCTTCAATTGAACCAAGTCTGCATTTAGTAAATATGTCATTCATGGAAAATGCTGATTCTACCAGACTTTCTTTATCCTCCAAAACTGATATCAAGCTAAGCTTTTCCCGCATGGTGGCTGCTAAGGCTTCCGCATCAACGATTTGCTCGTCTCCCTGGAAACAACAGTACAAATTAACTCCTGTGCACAACTCCTGTTTTGTCTGAGAACTGACGCAACCTTTAATGTGAGTAAAATTAGTTATGGTTTCCAACGACAAAGCAGATTTGAGCATAATATATTTACACTCACGTTATCTGTTAGCAGACTATCCACAGTTAAGAATGCCTCAGTGGGTACACAGTCAGATTCAGCTGCAGTATTTTTCGAAGTTCCAGTGCTGAATTCTAATCTTGTTGTCGTTGCTTTCGTGGTAAAGGTAGTAGTAGAAGTTGTTGTTGCTGTTGTTGTTGTTGTTGTTGTTGACACTATGGTTTCCGAAGTACTACCGGACAGCGGACTTGCAGTACGCACTAAACGTTCCACTAGCAAATATTTGTTGAGTTCGAGATGATACTTTGAACCAGACAAGCTGTTACCATTGGCAGAATTAGAGATGCTAATTTTGGATCACAAATAGTGCTACTTGTTGTCACTAGTTTTGATCATTTATGGCTCGAATCCTGTTGATATTTTTCTTACGACTCGAGAAATGATTGTCAAACTATGAACAATCAAAAACGGTACCTATGCGTCTTCTCAGTACATTATAAATCCTTGTACTGAACGTGTAGGTAGTGCATCTACTATATCATATGTATAATTTACGATTCCTGTAGATGACATTAAGCAAAAATGCAGTTTTTAGCTTTAACGAATTTCGTACCGCATGCTTCCATTGGGTCAAAGTGTGGTAAATAGCAAGGATATGGACGCGTTCTATCGCACCAGAAATCGTGAATTTTTGCGCTTTTGATGTTGAGGGCAAGGCAATATTCACCACCAGTTGGCTGACCTTTATCCCATGGCGTTGTATTGGGTTCACAGTCCAAGTTTGGAATAATGAAGCTTCCTACAAAAAGTAAGTTTTAAAAGTAAAACTTATAGCTCGAAGCCAGGTATCCCACTAATGAAGCACTAGTTATTCCTTCTTAAGTTGATGGTTTCTATTGGGTATTTTTGACTCATACGGCTTTAATCCTATTCGTAAATAGCTATAAGTTACAAGCTATTTTAGTGCTCTTTAACTTTCCTGGACCTGTCCTGCATTTTTTAGGCGGAATTATAAGAACGTTTTGGTTTTTGCCATTATACTTTCAGTAAGAAGTCAAGTCAAGACATCAGATTGGCTGCTGTGGCTGAAAACAGGGCACCGGAATGAACAATTTTGCCTTTACAACCTTTGAGATATCTCCAGTGATTAATTCATTATAAGCAAAAAACTATTTTGAGGGTCAAAAATGGCGATTTTTGATGAAATCAGTTTTTGAAAAAGTACTGTCAAATCTTACGGGCAATTTTGGTTCATTTATACTCAATCCATACCCAGTATAATTGCACATTTCTTCAATACCTGTTAGCTCTGGAGTTCATTGGTTTAAGCTGGAGATTACCCGAAAACCCTTTTTGACAATGCTGTTATTATTTTGTTTTCAACATCGATTCGTCAAATTACTACTCGATAGATTCCGAAAATTTTTGGCAGAGTGGGAACTAGCGCTTCTGCTAAGAGAAGGTGTTCTTGGTTTGGGCTAAAACGACTCCAGAACACTCAATGCGAAGTTGCGAAATTTCGTGTTATGGTGCGTCAGCTTTTACTCCACAACGAGTGCAGATCGTTTCCGCATAGTTGAGAAAAATGTTTCGAATGTTGTAAAATTGAAAATCTAAATTGTCTCGAAATATTTCAAATCTTTCTAGAAATATTTGAAACACGTCTCGAAGCATGTTTTATTTTGCATATTTGCGTGCAGAAATGTTCTAGGCAAAATTGTGAAATGTATCAAAATATTTTCAAAGTCTCGAAAGTTAAAAATCGTGGAAAGCATTCGAAACAAATGTCATCTTTCCGGAAACACTCTGCGCTTGCTGTGGAGTTAAAGCTGGAAGTTAAAGTTAAGGTTAGAAGTCACCGCGAAGGCACTGCACAAAAGGATACCAGCATCTTATGTTGGGCTTATTTAATCGACCTACTTACGACACAGCCAAGGTTTCTTGGCTAGCATTATGGTACAGCGTAAATTCGGTGTTATATTTCAGTTTACCTTCCATATGCTCGGAAGTCCATTTCTCCTAATTAATGTCCAATACCCACTAATGTTTTCTGATTTCGGTCTTCACTAAAAATGATTTTTATAGCTACTTTTTGGCACTGCATCCGTATCTATGTAATTGCGTGTAATAAAATTTAGTACTAACAAGGCGTGCTTTACGTGATTAAAAAAGAATTGTCATCTGAAAAGATTATCCTGTTATCCGGTTTCGACGTAAATTTTGTACTTATCCTTTCACTTTGAATAAGTTATTGTTGTTATTATTCTTGTTACATCTGCACTGCTGAATACCCAAGGCACGTTCTATCCTCTCCTGGACTAAGATTGTCTTCAGTTTCTTGCTAAGTTGAGGAAAATATTGTACACAGGCTATTCATCAGGTTTACGATGATTTAAGCGGAAAGATGCTTTAACTTGTAGCAACACTATATTTGATCATCTGTGGAAAAAGCAGGGATGGGGTTGGGGGGGGGAAGGGAAATGAAAAAAGAAAGGGGAAACTTTGTGGGGGGGGGGGGGGGGAAAAATGATGATTCCGGGGGGGGGGGGGGGGGGCTGGGGGGGGGGGGTGGGGGGGGGGGGAGAGAAGAGAGGGGGGGGGGGGGGGAAGAGGGGGTTGTTGTTGTTGTTGATTTCGGAGGTCGATCAGGGGGTTCCCCTATACTCGGTGGGCACGGAAGAGTCCACTATCACGGAGGAAGCAGAGTACCGGTTCTGGCTGGTCCCAGAGGCAGGACAGGGTTGGGTTGGGACCCAGGTTTTTGAGCCGGGGCTGGGTGTGCCGTGGGCAGTTCAGGAGTAGGTGAGCGAGATCTTCCTCCTCACCATTTTGGCAATAAGAGCACAATGGGGACGGGTATCGGACAGGGTCTACGACATTACGGAACTGTCCCAGCAAAAATGATTTGCCGGTTCGCAACTGGCTAAGTACTATCCTGTCTCTTCTGGTGAGGCCAGCCTCTGTGGGAGAAGGGACAGGCCCCCTGCCACGATAGATTTCCTTTCCCCGTTGATGATGAATGCCGCGGTGCCAGCGGCTATGTAGCTCTCTAGATATAGCCGCTTTGGAGGTTTCTAGGTCGACTGGGACAGCTTGTTGGTCCATGCTGCAGCCTTCCGCTGCCAGTTTATCTGCAGTTTCATTTCCCTGAATGCCTGCATGACCTGGCACCCACTGGATAATGATTTTGAATTTTCCAGCGAGCGACTGAAGATTAGACCACACACTGGAGAGAAGGCGACTGAAGTTAGCTCTCAGGCCACTGTGCAGTAGCTTCACCAAAGACTGAGAGTCGGTGCAGAGTAGAATGGTGGCTTCAGTGGGGATCGTTCTCAAGTTTTCCAGTAACCACTCTAGAGATCTGGCTACCGCTGTTAGCTCGGCTCTGAAACTAGAGCAGTAGCGACCAGCAGGGAAAGAGAGTCTGACCGGCTCTCTGCCGTCTCTGAATGTGATGAATATGCCGCTTCCACCGCTTGACATTCCTTGAACAGCCGCGCCATCTGTCCAGATAGTTAGACTGGGTGTAGGCAGCGAATCCAGAGTCTGTTCAGCCACTCTTTTCTTGAACTCAGCAGGATCCGCCTTGGTAACTTGACCGGCAAGTTCTGGGTTCACCTGGGCGTCCAGCACCCTGGAGATAGGTGGTATGGAGGATGGCGGAAGAATAGGTTCTGGAGTTAGGTCTAATATTCCAATTTCTCTGCTGATTCTTGCAGCTTCCTCTCTCCAAGAGGGTTGGGACTTCAGTTTTCGCTGCTGCTGTCGCGGCGCGACAATCGTGGCCCGCCTTGGGTTATCCACTGGCAGTCTTCGTGATTTTTCATAGGCGAAACTGGCGAGCTGCTGGGTGCGTAGACAGACTGGGATGAGGTTGGCTTCTAGTTGAAGGAGTTCAGTTGGAGATGCGCGGAGGCAGCCGGTAATAGTTCTGGCGGCCTGGCATTGGATTTTTTCTAGAGTTGCCAGATGGGTGCTTGCAGCACAGGGCATCCAGCCTCCGCCGCAATATTCTATTGCGGACCGAACGAATACAAGGTACAGGGTTCTCAAGTCTTCTTTGCAGCATCCCCAGTCGCGATCGGCAACCGAGGCTAGGATCCGTAATCTCGGCCAGGCTTTGGCCTTGAGCCTGGATACATGGTGGCCAAAGTTTAGGAGCCTGTCAAAGGTTACACCCAGGAAGGTTGGGTGAGCTGAGAATGGAATTGGTTGGCCACTGATGGTGAGGGTAGGGCGGAAGGATGCTTCCTTATTCCAGGTGCTGAAAAAGCTGGATTCGCATTTCCCAGCGTTGATGCCGAGATGCCATTTATGTGACCACTCCGTAATTCGGTCAAGAGCAACTTGCATCTTTCGTTCAGCAGACTTGAGGTCCTTGTCCTGCACCCAGATCGCAAGGTCGTCGGCAAATAGAGATGCTTGCACTCCTTCCGGCATGGATAGTAGGATATCGTTAATGAAAATCAAGAAAAGAATGGGCGACAGGCAGCTACCCTGGGGGACTCCGTGGTGAAACTTCCGGTAGGTGCCAAGGGTGCCGTTTACCTCCACTTTCGCTAGCCTGTCCGAAAGGAGAGACTGTATCCACTTGATGTAGCAAAGGGGCACCTCCATATCCAACATTTTCTGGATGAGACCCGGTCTCCAAACCGTGTCGAAGGCCCTCTTGAAATCCACTAGGACCAGCAGAGTTCGTTTAGCTGGCTGCTTAGCTGTGAATCCGTCTACGATTGATTGAATAAGACGGATTATTTGGTCTTCCGTGGACCGCAGAGGTCTGAATCCTGCCTGCCTTTGATCCAGCTTCTGATGTCGTTCCAACCAGTGAATGAGCCGATTCTTCACCATTCGTTCCATGAGTTTGGCCACACAACTGGTGAGGCTTATGGGACGGTATGATTCCACTTGATCCACTGGCTTCCCTCTTTTAGGGATGGGGACGATTTTAGCCCGGCGCCAAGGTGCCGGCACAGCAGCTGTAGTCCAAGAGAGATTAAACAGTTCTAGCAAAAGAAGATTACCATCCTTTCCAAGATTCATCAACATTTCGTTAGATATAACGTCCATGCCTGCAGCTTTCCTGACTTCCAGTTGACTGATAGCGTAGTGCAGCTCTCCCAGCTGGAAGGGTTGGCAGAATTGGGTAGCATTCTCCAGTTTGCAGTGGCAGCTCCGCTTCAGGCGAGATTTGTTCTTTCGTTTGGTCACTCGGTCTTCCGGTCGCTCTTTCAAGTGGCTAACGGATGCGTATTCCTTGATGAATCCGTCGGCCTTGGCTTTGTTCGAAACAAGAAGCTTGTTACCTCTGCGGATAGCTTCGTATGAGTTCACTTTATCCATTTTACCATCAATGGCTTTGACGGTACGCATCACTTTAGAGGGATCACTGCGAAGACTAAGGGTGGACACAAAGTCCTGCCATGTCTTCTTCTTCTCTTCCATAATTAGATTCTTCAGAGATCGCTCTGCCTGGATCCAGGCGTGACGATTGTCTTCATTTCGGTTGGCCACAAAGCGACGTTTCAGATCTCTCGCAGTTCTGAGGGCTTGGGTCAATTGATCACTCCACCAGACTTTGGGTTGGCGCCTCCTGTTTTTGGGTATTGCAACTGTTGCTGCCTTGGTGACTACTTCCGTGAACCACCGGTTTAGTTTATGCGGGCTGGTATACGTATCCGCAGGCCTCAGGCTCAGTTGGCGCCGAATGGTATCTTGGAACAGCGGCCAGTTGGCCTTTCGGTAGCAGTAGTAGTTAGCAGCGCGGGGGACACTCAGCTCGGTAGTCAGGCTGATGTCACAGATGATTGGGTAATGGTCCGAGATGCACGTGTCCAGCACATGCCAGTTGTATTTGGTGTCCCAGGCTGGATGGAGCAACGTCAAGTCTGGGGCAGATCGTCCCCCAGTTTGTGGGCTGATGCGGGTCGGCTTCAGAGAATTTGCAATCTGCATTGAGCTGGAGGAGAGCCAATCCTCAACCGCTTCCCCCAGTCTGTCCAGGGGCTGGAAGGGGTCCCAGGTTGGGGAGTGGGCGTTAAAGTCTCCGCAGATGATTGCCCTGTTTCCAGCAGGTAGGTAGGAGGGATCAAATAGTTGCTGTCGCTGATCAAGGCCATCGTTGTTTATTGGTGGGACGTAGACGTTGGTGATCTGGATTGGCCCACCTTTTGCCTGTAGATGGATGGAAACCAGATCAGAGGTTTCATCGTCTGGCGCCAGAAAAGTCCTGTCCTCGGCGGCATACGAGATACCTTTCCTGATTAGGGTGGCTACTCCGCCCCCGGCGGTTTGGCCCTGCTGTCGGCCCACCCTTCTGTAGGCATTGATTTCTTCATACCCCGCTATATCCGTCTTCTCTCCCGGCTTGAGCCAGGTTTCCTGGATAAGGATGACGTCAGGGTTCAGGTCGGCTGCCAATTTCTCCAGCAGTTTTTTCTTTCCCTTGACGGCCCCCACATTCCATTGTAGGAGCCTTAGACTTCTGGGCTTCCTGCCTGGAATAGGGTCTCCAGACAGAAGAGTCCAACCAACAGGCCCCTGGTCGGGTAGGGGGGAGGAAGGGGTGGATGGGCAGGAGGGCTGGTTCTGGGGGCCAGGGTCCTGGGCTCTGACGTTTCGTACTGCCTGCATTCTCCCGGCCTGGCTTCCGAGGGAGGGGGTCTGAGACTGGGAATGGGGAGGGGGTGACTGACTACTGCATACTGGGCACCTGTACTGGTTGATTTCATTGTCAGACAGGGAATTCAGTTGGGTCACGGTAAGGCGGGCACAATTTGGCACATGAGTCCACAGTCGACAGTTCGTACAGAAGATCGAGTAGCCCGAGCGGCTAACGCCCCGACTGCAGACGGCACAGGGCCAACGAGGCCCGCGGTTAGTGGGGCCTGGATTTGGCTCAATGTCTCCGGCCATTAGCAATAGGAGTAGTATGAGGGCCCGGGCGACCGGACTACCGGACCCTCTCAGTAAAAACCCGGCTGGGCTGATGGATTGGGCCTTGGGGGCATAATCCAGGGAGGAGGAACTCTGCTTCCTGTTGGGTGAAAACCTCGGGTAAGTGAAATCCTTTTTGTTGGCTTCGGGCAATGGGATCGCCTTCGGCACAAGCCGCTCCACTGCGGCAAAGCGGAACTTCTTCGGAACGGCGATGCCAGTCTTCTACTTGAAGAGCTAGATACAACTCAGAAACCAAAGAAAAATAGGGTAAAACGGGGTAATAAGGAACACCTGATGGTAAGGGACAATTTCCAGGTTTTATCGTGTGTCACTAGACATGTGCTAACTAACTATTATGAATAAAGCATCATTTGAAAAGCCCCAGTTCTCTTATTTCTAATGACGTCACGATCCTGCGGTATACTTTATCCAAGCAAAGGATATTAACAATTATTTGGAAAAGGTCATTTTAAAATTTTTTAAAGTGCCCGTTATTTCAAATTTGGAAGATTTTTAATTGAACTATTGGACTCATTTTATAATTTCTGCTGCAAGCTTACATCGCTGAAAGAGCAAAATGTGTAGAATGTCATAGCGTCACTCTTTTTGAAAAATTTTGCTGTTTACAGTTTGTTCGACCTCATTTGCGAAAAGCCTTTTTCCAGGTAATAAAGGACCGCAATTTCGGGTATTAAGGGACATTGGGGGTAAGTAGGGACAATTCAGGATATTAAGGGACAGTGTCTAATTCTAAATTTTTTGTGTCATTGAATACTTTTAGAGTTGCCCTACTCTTTTTCTTCTCAGACCAGGTGTCGAAAATGTTTCCTGCCCTCTGTATGGTCATTTTAAGATCTTGAGATCAAACAACCTTCCGACTCTATGCTATTGTGGTCTATATTTCTGCGTAGGTCAGAGGCACAGATTTGAAAACCTTAATAGTATTGAGAAGATATTACATTTGATTAGAAGCTAAGGTACTCATAAGATATAGGGTTAATCCCCTATTCACCTAAAACGTTATAACGTGGCATTTTTCTTTGATCTTCAAGTTTTAAAGCCGCTGTACTGAATGCAGGAAGCTTTTCAAAATTTGCTGCAACGACGAAAAATGATCAGCGCTATCCATTCTATCAAAGAACTAATTTTTAAAATGTTTTAAAATTTTTAAAGTTATTGAGTCTTGAACAGTACAGATGCTGTAAGTTTTAAGACATTTTAGAGCATATTTAAAGAATTCTATTTTTTGTTATTTGGCGAAATTTTTGAAAAGGACTGATTGTAAACTTTATGACCTATTGTATATGTTTATACACGTAATTCTATGCTGTCCCTTAATATGCAGACTTGTCCCTTATTATCCCTGGTGGTGTCCCTAAAAGCCAGCAGTTTTGTTGACTTATTGCACAGAAGTTTTGGTTGAGCAAGATAAGCACTCTAAAAGTTAATTCAGAACAAATCAAACTTTAATTTGATGCATTAATAATAAATTTTAATTGCGTATTAAAAGAGATAGAGTGCTTCAAAGTTGCAGCTTTGTGAAATCTCATAAAATCCAAAACGTTTTTGTACCTTATTACCCCGTTTGCTACCTAACATAAATTAAAGCGATCGAAAAACGCGTTAAAGCGAGGGGTGCCAATTTTCGACCACCTCCGATTTTTCTCATTTTCAAACACTTAGCATTCTCCATGGGTCCACAAACGAAAACAGTGTTGTTACAAAGCATTCCTTTCATTCGTTATAACCCTAGAAATTTGGCCACGAAATTTGTTACGTAAACGTAAAGCTAAAATTTCGCCGTAGCCACGAGTTTATGATATGTTTGCGTCTTACTTTAAAAGATAAATTTCAAATAAACAATGCGATTAATCAACTTACCGTTCTTCTCTAGATCTGCTCCAGCTATCCAAATCATAGGCTGGTCCTGATAGGCATAAATAGATCTGAAAATTTGCATCGCAAATATTTAAACTATTTCAATATCAATATAGCTCACTCAGTTTTAAAACAATCATCCAGCTTTAAAATAAATTTACTTATCTTTATTTTCTAAATAAATGGAGCCAATATTGTAAAAAATTTCTAGGTTTTTTAGCATCCCTCCTGCAAGGGCATTTTAAGCAATCCATTTTGTCAGCTTACACATTGTATATTTCCAGGAAAGATTCGATATCTTTAAATATGGTAAGTGTACTGTTGTAAAGGCTGCGACAATAGTTAAGTGCTTCTGTATAATTGGCAAATTTATCAACGTATTTTAAGCAACCAGTAGAAACTTTGGTCCATCCATTGGGGCATTCTAAAATGTTCAACTTCAGCTACAGACCAAACATACTAGAAAACCAATATAAAGCAGAACATAGTTTTGAACCTGGATCGGTTAATATTAAATTTATAAGTCCGTCACGTTAAACTTGTCCTGCGGACAGGCTTAGTCGTGGCTGAAATTTTTTAGTTTCAAAATTTCTGGACTAATTAAATTTTCTGTTCGGAGAATTGTGGCTGATGTGGGACTCCTGCACAGTTCCATGCTTCCGCGGTAAGTGGGCCAATGGTACCAGTTTTCAGAAGCACTGCTTGGTTTCTTGCACAATAATGCGTTGCATGCAAGCAAAATTTGTCAGTCTATTGCCTATGCTGCATGTACTTAAAATTTTTCAGAGAAAATTCTTCATTAGCACCAGAATTTCAAGTACTGCTTTTATGGAGGATTGAAACCTATCCAGTAGAGATTACAGCTCTGACGTAGTTATTTATATTTTTTGGAAATTTTAGTTTCAATTACACAGTCTGGCTCTGACCGTTGTAATTTGAAAATTTTCAGAAAAAATGTGTGGAATATATTAAAAATGTTTTAACATGATTAAATAAAGAAAAAGTAAACTTATTAATTATGGATTAATTTGATTATTGAATCAGAATAATTGGTTGGCCATTATCCATGCAATGGCAGGGGGGTAGGTATGTACATATGGTGGGGAAGGTATAGGGGGTAGGTATGTACATATAGTAGAGAAGGTATGTGCATACTCCATAAATGTATGTACAATACTATGTACATAGTCCATAAATGTATGTACAATACATACATAAAAATCTCCATTTAACCATTTACCCCAAAGGAGTTGGAGTTAAAGGTAAAGTTAAATTAATAGTTAGAGATACAAAAATTATAATAAATTAAATGTCTGATTTTAAAATTATGTCGCTGCTGCACGATGTGCGGCTTATTAGCTCTAAGGTTGTGTCAGTCGTCAGCAATATGCTGTTGAAGTTGACCGATTTTGCTTAGGGGGACGTCCTTGACATGATCCTACATGTTTCTTTCTAACTGGTAGTAAAAGCTAATTTTTCAATGAATCTCATCTGAAAATTTTTAAGTAAAATTAAAAGTTAGAAACGCTCAGTCAATAGGGTTTCATTCTGAAAACCAATTTTCTTATTCAATACTCAAATTAATCCATAATTAATAAGACAAGTAAGTTTTTATTTAATTATGTTAAATAATTTTCTTAGTTGGCGATTTAATTGGGGTTACAAGATTTCTCTGTGTCTTTGGGTCCCACATTTGGCAGATTTTTCGGTTTTTGCAATTTTGTGAGAGTGAAATCAGAGCCGATTTTAGTCACTAACTTCCCAGACAATCAGAGTTTCCAAAGATTAGTCACATAATGTCTGCGGTTTAATTAGCGTTGACAGTACATAACAAAACGTATAGTCAGTCATACGACTAGTTTTTTAGTCAATCATATCCATCAAGTCGAGTTTAACTTGGCGTAACCGTTAAAGTGCCTCCTGAATCGCTGGAAATAATTCATTTTTCTGCACTGTGACTTACTGTGACTGGGAATTTTAAACATTTTTGCTTTGCTTCAAATCACAACAGGTTTTCTAAATCTGACATGTGTTTAGCCGCACAGAATTTATACAAAACTCTTTAGCTTAAATTACTGTAGCCCGTCCAACAGAGTCCAAAAACACGGATTCATATTTTAGGTTACGGCGTCGCAAACCCTATAAGCAATATGATAGTAAATTTAACTTTGTACAGCATTTACAACTTCCATTGATCACATCTTAAAGCTAACACATTTGAAATGCTCTCATTTTGTCGCTACTCATTAAGGTATTGCGAGAAGTAGCTACAATGCGATCATACATTAACATAGGGTCGGGTCCTGGGGGGGGGCTTGTCCCCGAAAAATTTTGAGGGGGCTTGTACCTTGAACAAAAATTTTCAGGGGGGGGGCTTGTACCTCAAGAAAAAATTTTTAAAATTTTTCGAAAAATTAACGCTAATTTTATTAAAATTAGCAATTTTTTGTCAAAATTTGCAAAAAATCTTCAATTTTTGGAAAAAATTTCAAAATTTTGCGCGATTTTCCCGAAAAATTAAACATTTTAGCTAAAAAATTCCGGCGAAGCCCTTGGCCATTTTTTCGTTACCCCTTGTCCCCGACGGCGATAGGGCTTGTACCTTGTCCGGGTTGGGGGGGCTTGGACCCCCCCCCAGACCCCCCCCGCGTTTACCTATGAATGCGATTGTGCCAATCTGCTCAAAAATTATTCGATTCTGTATGAGAGTAATGAACTATTCCATTCTAACATTAAACTGTACGATCACCGTTTAAAAAATCTTGGTTTAGGCGAGCAATCAAATCTTCAGTCTGGTTGAGCATTTGATTGAAATCCGTAGAAACGTAAAGTCTGGATTTATCAACCACCATTTGGCCGAGCATCGAATCATTTGGTATTGCTGTTTTTGTATACACAACCAAACAGTATATTGTAATTCCCTGTAACAGAGCAAGATCAATAAAACTTGACACCAAGAAACTGCTCATGATAAAACACTTTGTCTTGACCGAAAACGTGGAAGAACGTCTGACGTGCTTATTTCCAATTGGCGAACTCTTCGGATTCGATGTTACTGCTAAACCATAATGTTTGTATGACTAAGTACACTTCTGTGTTAAAGGGAAAATCGGCGTTATATTCTTGTATTTAATTGATTGTGATTAGGTCCACATTTCATAGTCCCAAAGGTAGAGCCATAATTAAAATTGCGGCTGCTGATGAAGTTCTCACTCAAATTAATATTTGGATGATTTGGATGATGGATCACAGGGCATTAAAATGATTCAATGAAACTTTAAACACTTCAGCACGTTTTTATCAAAAAGTTTCAAAGGTGCAGGAACTAGGACAATTTATGTCTTTGGGTTGCGAAACTATGAAACTGTAATACTCTTAAAGCAGAATTTTAGCTCAAAGGTTTACAACTTCCATCAATATTTTGAAAGTTTTGCATATGACATTAATGAAATTTAGTTTTATGCTTAAATTTAAAATTACAAAATCTATAAACGAATTAAATTCTTCATACTTGGGCAGGACAGTTTACAATTGGACAACAGAATGAAAACTCTCCAGATTTATAAAAATTCGTGAGGATATGACCAATACACGATGTGTATTTTGCTCGCACACCGTAAGAGAGTGTGTATAATTAGTATAACTCAGTAAAATATCGCATTAGTATTTACAAATCGCTTAAATTAAGTTAGAGAATGTCGGAATCATTACCCGAAAGTGCACCCACTTTTGCATCCACTAAAAATTTCGAATACACAAACCTAGCAAGATTCCGCAGATTAGACGTATCAAAAATTTATTGACGACATTCTGTGGAGTATTTTATAGCTTAAAACTGATTGACTAGATTCCGGTAAATCGATTTAAAGGCGAGTATGTTTCATATGTAATTGATGTATAAAACTTCACAGTTAAATGCACGGCTGGCCAGTTTCCGGCTTCATGAGAGATTTTCCACGGAATTATAAAGCAGCAAAACTTAGACAGCAGGATAGGCCGATACATTCCGTGGAAAATTTATAAGCCTAAATACAGCCCACCAGTGTCTGCGGAGTATTGCTAGGTTTGTGTACTCAAAATCTTTTGATAGATGCATTTCTCAAATCGCGGCATTGAAAATGCGATAGAACATTTTGATGATGTTTCAAAGTTGTGCATTATACATATAGTTGCTTTACCTGTGCAACCAAATTTGGGCCCACTTGATTATAATTGTCAATGGGGTTCTCTTGTGCAAATACAACTATGACAGCTGGAAGTGTTGATCGTCTTCCTTTTTCAATGACAAGCATATTGGACTGCGCGTACTCCAAAGCCTTTCCAAGAAGGCTTCCAGCTTGATACATCATCGTTGTTGAGAGAATGGTTTCTGTACACATAAAAATACATCTGTATTACAGATACTAATTCTTTCTACTGAAGTAGTATCGTTCCAACAAAAGCGTAGTCCTTGCTTTCAAACCTGTATCGTGCTGTAAATTAATATTTAGCACGATGTAGTGTGCTACATTTAATCTGTATGTGTGCATCGTGTATTTAGTAGGTACACATTACTTGAAGCGCAGAGGCAAACTGTCTACAATAATACTATATACTATAATTTAAGCATAACTGTTTTAGTATTTTTTAACTGCAGCTAAAAATGTATGCGGCTTATTCGTAATAAAAGTACTTTGTAACACGGTTATGCATTCAGAGCTAGAAATTCCGCTTGCAGGGAGTTTTCGTGCATGAAACCCGCGATCACATTCTACACGTGGAGTTTCTTCCACGATGAACATAAATATTTGTAATAAAAGCAATCAAAACAAAGCATGCTTGTCTGACACAGTTTTTTGAAGTTAGCTAGTAGCTATAGTGTGGAGATGAACCTCATGGATTCATGTAAGTTGCCATATTAATTAATACGTGACCGTTTCACATTGCATGTTGACAAATATTTATCAGATAGTATTGTTGAAGGAAAGAGGCTCTAATACGTTAAAATATCTAAAGTAAAATCCTTAACAAAATTTTAATTTCTACCTACCATCCTGGCACTTAGGAACCAAGGTGTCACATGAAATCCCAACAATCAATCAAGCATTATGCGATACGAATTACACTACGTATTGGTACAATAAAGATCATGGCAGCTCAAATAATTACTTCAACACAGTTGCAAAAACCTAGGAATCTGGTTCTGTACCACAGCTGTTCTCAAAAAACAAGTTGACAGTTAAGTTTGACCTAAAATACGTACGCAACTTTTTCACATGTGACCCGTACCCTGCACTTGCGACAAACTGGAATGAGTATTCAGATAAAAATCTACTACACTATCTTCAGCCCACTGGAGAAGCCCAACCCGACATCCCTCAGTCAAATTTCCAACTATAGATGACATCATCTGCAACACTTGCGGCCACCGTTCAGGCTTATTGTTCTTTTCCGTTACGCTTTGACTTCCTTCAATAACGAAAATCAAATCAAAAGCTGATCCAAATCTAGCTTTCAGATCCTCAGCAACTAAAACAAAAATCGACAGTCAATTAATAACAATTTGCAAATTTTGTTGGTGGAAACTTAGAAATGAAAAACGACACCTGGCCTGTTACTCAGTATGCAGGTTTGTACACTTATTTTCCAATGCTTGAGAATACGATAGAAAAACATTATATAAGCCATTTAGAATCTCCGAATTTATTGCTATGCTTTACACGCTTCAGTGCGCAAAAAAATTACTTCCTAAAATTTGTGTTAAAAGTTTTGAATGTATGCTTAAATTGAATCTAATTTCAAATTTGGTAAAAATGTATTGCGCATGCTTCTGTAGAGTTTTTCGCTTAAAACATTGTTATTCTTGGTACCATCAGCAGAAAACTGCAATGCTTAATCTATTTTCCACACAATCAGAACTGACAGCAATGAAAATACAGAATTGTGCACAGAAGCCACTCGCTCTGCAGTGATATCTGCGCGTCCAGTCATTTTCTAAATCTTAACGTTTATATATTTTAAAATATTAAATTTCATCCATTTACCCGTCGTATGCATATAAGTCGTTGTAGTGCTCGTTTGTTCAGTGGTTATTTTTCTAGTTGTTTGTGTCGAAGTTAAGGTAGGTTCCTGTGTCACAGTTAGTTGGGAGCCCACAATTGGCGTTGGGTTTGGTTCAGCTAAAGATTAAGTTTATTACAACGTTAATTACTGCTAAACTATTACTACTAACAGAAACTGACTGTTGAAATAAAATTTATTCATCTAACTGTGTGGTCTAAGGGACAAGTACGAACTTCTGATTCTGTCATATCCTTTTATTCAGTTTTGTTTTGTCTCAAATGCCAGTTCATCCTGTCTATACAGATTAATTTTTATATAACAATTATATATGTATCACTTTGTAATTCAGTTGACGGTTAGACCGTAAACACCCACCATAAGTGGAATACGAAGCTCGGGGTAAATTAAGGCTGAAGATTTATTGCAAGTAGTTACCACTTACCAGTTATATTTTCACACATGGCCGCATATGACGTTTCGCTTTTATTCATTGCGTTCTCCATTCCTAAGCTGTTGGATATGTTTTGTGACTTGATCTCGTATATATAATTCTACAATAATTATAAAACCGCCAATAAGAGTGTATTCACTATAATGTATAAGTATAAACACTGCTTTCTAGCCAAAAAAGCTTGAACTGCAATGAATCCGTCGCACTGGATCCAAACTGCAACATTTTGGTAATCTTTCTGATAATTTTATTTAATCTGAAAATTGACGAGCCAGAATAGGTGCAGTGTACTTTTAACACATGAGTAAGATTTTACATTTACTTACCAAAGCCTTAAATGTAGTCAAGTTGTTAATCTTTTTGCTGTTGTAAGGATTTAAGCTACAAATGGTAACCATAGGAAACGGAACCATGCCTTCGTTAAAAATCTAACACAAAAAGATAAGCAAGTCAAGCATTTACATGGGGTTTGGGCAAGACCTATGGTGGCTATGTGTTGCTTTCAGTGCATCTGTTGCAAACCCCGAAAAAGCATTTCAATTTATACACTTCCAACGTTAACAACAAAAGTTGCCCTGTAATAAAGTGCTTAAGCATGGCTGTCGGTTTGAACTCGAATGACGTTCGCATATCCGACCCACAAGCAACTGCTCAGCCATGTACGAAACAAACCAACGTACTGGAGCAAAACTCTGCATTCGAAGCGTCAGCGATTCCTGCGCTAGGTTACAGACATGTCACACCGCTAGAATATGCGTCCGTTTTACCGCGTACTGTATATTGTAAGGACCTCACATTAGTATCATGGAATATGACTAATGTTTCTACTGCTGTTTTCACGACTATTTAAATTGCCTTGTCTGAGGTTTGTTTGTCATAGCGGAAATTCATATGTGTAAACTGGGTGGTATGGTTTAATAATCAAATCATCGATTAACTACTTTAAAGGGTGGAGTGCATAGAAAATATTTTGAAAGAAATGGTTCAAAAAGTAACTTGTTACTCTTTTTGGAAGCTATGCGCTCATTCATACCTCATATTTTGCAACTGTTGTGTGATGAAAAAACTGCTGAATTGTTTGAAGAAATCCGTTGATTGCCATTATCGCCACACAGATAAAAACGACACCCCAGAATATTGCAAGGGCACGGCTACGGACTGTTATGGCTAAGCACAAGCCATGAATTGCTGTACTGGATATAGCATACTCGCTGCAGCATTTACTATCTGTTACTTCCGATCCTGGATTAGCGCCCATAGCCTTATTTGATAAAATGTTGTTTCCCAATTTCTTGTTTTGGTTGTCTAATAACTAATGAAAATTCTAACTGAAATAAATGAAGAATAATTGCAAGCAACTGCTCCAAAAGTTTGCTGCAAGACCAGACAAGGGTGTGACATTAGGATTATAAGTAGAAACATCCCATCTAGTGGTTTGTTCACAGGCGTACCGTCAACTGTAACATGTTTTTCTATTTCCAGTTTTTGCGTGTAAAACAAATACCACAATTCATATAACACAACTTATACATTAATCATAAAGAAATAATGAAAAACGCCTGCCTGCAGTCACTAAGGCCGTAGCCTTAGTCCGAACAGGAGAGAGCCAATGGGCGCGGTGAGCGCTCTTACCCAGGGAGAACTATTCCCTGGAGCTCCTACCTGGTTGTCCAAGTCCTGTGCTGCAACATAACCAGAGAAGGTTTTATCAAAACCTCTCTGACTGTGCTGTGCACAGAAAGAGGACTGCAGTGGCCAGCGGATCTCCGTAGAGATACAAACAGCATTTACGTCAAGAAAATGAAGTAAACGAGCAATCAAGTAAAGCACAGATAGAGCCGAGCTGGCTGTCCTTCTTGGACAACCAGGCAGGAGCTCCAGGGAATAGTTCTCCCTGGGTAAGAGCGCTCACCGCGCCCATTGGCTCTCTCCTGTTCGGACGAAAGCTACGGCCTTAGTGACTGCAGGCAGGCGTTTTTCATTATTTCTTTATGATTAATGCCTTGTATCCTTCGTGGATCCGCCTGCTGGCCAGCGTTTACTATATTTTCTTGACGTAAACAACTTATACATTAGTAACATGTGAAGGGGGAGGTCCATCATAAAAACGTTTATAGTCATAGATTCTGCTCATTTCCACTAAAAAATTTGTCACATATTTGCTGTACCTCGAGTTTAAATTTTGAGTAATTTAGTTTAGTTATCAGAAACATTCTAACAACAACAACAACAACAACAACAACAACAACAACAACAACAACAACAACAACAACAACAACAACAACAACAACTCTCTTTATCCTTTAAATCCTATTTATCCTATTTATTTGTTTATCCTGTTTATCCTATTTATCCTGTCCTATTTATTTTATCCTTTAAAGTGTTGACCTATCCTACGTCGGAGGAGGTCGAGCAGGTCATTTGACGGCTTAAGGGGGGGGCTACTAAAATCAACTTGCCCCGTCTTTGTCCGATTGGCCTACTTTTCGACGAAGATATAGAGCATGGGTGTGGTCAAAAAATATCGGGTACTGAGATCTTCGCTGCCTTCCAGCCATGTGCAGCCGTAGCGTTTATGTGCCCGACCCCCCATTTTCGCAACTACCAACATAATTAATTAAAAATTTCTACTGACTGCTACGCCCAAGCTTCAAAGCTGCCATACGCTAATATGATTTGGTACATATGTTCCTACCTGCAGAAAAATACTAGATGTCTCCTATCTTATCTGCATCTAAGGGAATTACTCGTCAAAGTTGAAGTTTCGGCAAAAATTTAAAAATTTGTGGCTAACGAAAGAAAAATTTTATTACTGGTGCGAGCTATAAGGCTGTAATTTGGCATACAGGGAGGCCCTATATGAGTACTCATTTGTGCCAAATGGCAAGAAATTCTGCAGCCTGAAAAATTTTTATGTCAACTTGTAATCTTAACAACTTGCCGAAACCGCCATTTTCAGTCTGTCGGATCCTGTGTAGAGGCTTTCTGCAGCCATAGAAGTCGCAAACCTCCACTAATCGAGCTGAAGTCTTTTGTGGGAGTGTTTTCGACCCCGCTGAGTTCAAATGTTTCAAAAAAATTTGATTTCAAAAAATTGATTTTTTCGATTTCTGGGGTACCATTGCCCAAAAACGGCGTTTTTGGAAACCTTTGAAGATTAAAGTTGACATGAAAATGTTTTCACGCGGCAGAATTTCTTGCCATTTGGCACAAATGAGTACTCCTATTGGGCCCCCTTTTATGCCAAGTTACAGCTCTGTAGATCGCACTAGTTATAAAATCTTCCTTTCGTTATCCAAAAATTTTTAAATTTTTGCCGAAACTTCAACTTTGACGAGTAATTCCCTTAGATGCAGATAAGATACAGACATCTAGTATTTTTCCACAGGTAGGGACTTATGTGCCAAATCATATTGGCTAATGGCAGCTTTTAAGCTTGGGCCTAGCAATCAGTAGAAATTTTTAATTAATTATGTTGGTAGTTGCGAAAATGGGGGGGTCGGGTACATAAACGCGACGGCTGCACATGGCTGAAAGGCAGCTAAGATCTCAGTACCCGATATTTTTTTGACCACACCCATGCTCTATGTCCTCGCCAAAATGTAGGCCAATCGGACAAAGTCTGGGCAAACCTTTAGTAGCCCCTCCCCTTAAGTTCGAAAAGGCCAAAATTTATTTTTAGCCATCTCTTTTAACTGTAGAGAGCAGAGTGCACCCGGTTGTCTACTAAAAGTGTTAAAGTTTTGATTGTTGAAGAGCCGAAGAGCTGATAGTCCTGTGGAGTGCGTAAAGAATCACTCAATGCTTTTGCAGTTTCTACTCAAGTTGTCGGAAATCATTGTAATTTATATATATGCAAATTGACGTATCCCTTATATAAAGCTCGCCACAATATGGGTTGCGCACTTGAGCACGTCCGTCTTCGAGCTAACCCCCTACCAGAGGG
Organism: Trissonchulus latispiculum; assembly: GCA_030248195.1. NCBI lineage: Eukaryota > Metazoa > Nematoda > Enoplea > Enoplida > Ironidae > Trissonchulus > Trissonchulus latispiculum. The sequence continues at coordinate 29,369 of JASAND010001428.1, forward strand.
GGTTGCCCCCCCTTATCCTAGATCAGCTGTGATCTGTTGGCCGAGCTTACTATGTGGACGACATGTCACAGCTGATTCCACTAGCAATTATAGCTGGAACAGCTGCAAGCCCTACGTAACTATGGTGACCAGTACACTAACGCTGCGCATAATATAACAGATTGAGACATCCTGGTAAAGACCAGGACCAGACCTGGCAGCGAAGTTGATAAAATATTAAAGTTCTTTTTTGTTCTTTCCCTACTTCAAGAATGGGGGAAGTCTTTGCATTACAAAAGAACCTAGGCTTGGTCTCCAACAGCACTAATTCCTACTGAAGCAAATATAGATCTGCGCATTCTGCTAAAAGCTGAAATGTCATAAAGAATGGGCATGAGACTTTTGTACTCTAAAAGATAAATCGGTGGACCGTACAAGCAAATCCTCCTAAAACAATTGACTAAATTTGTAAGTTTATTTCTTTATTATTTCTAAGAATATTTCTGCAGATAATAGTAATGCTTATATGTTTGTTAGCATTATTTTCGCTAGTCTAAACCGTTGTGCAGTATTTTGCTAAACACTTTGCTTCAAACAGTTTCACTTGGAAAAATTAGCAATATGGCTAGTTCTTTTATTTCATTAAAGAGTTAACAAGTGGGCCCCAAAAGGCCATCATTCGTCTGTTGAGCTTGTAAACACTGTAGCCGTTTAACGTATATATGTCACGTCCCAAACCCGAAATCGCACAAAACTAGTTTTGTGAGGCTCAAACCTCACAAAACCCGTTCTGTGAGGCCTTGTCTCACAAAACTAGTTCTGTGAGGTTCATGCCTCACAAAACCCGTTCTGTGATGCCATTTCTCACAAAACTAGTTCTGCGAGGTCACTTTCCTCACAAAACCCGAAATGATTGCAAAGTCAATGTTGATGTCTTACAAACCGATGACTTCCTGATTTTCAATGAAATTTTTCAACAAAAAAAATTCCATAAATTCAAATTCTTAAAAGAATGTTTTTACTGATTCCAAAATTACTACTTTAGCTATTTAATTTACTGAAATATTAAGCTTTTGATATATCAAGGAAAGCACCAATTGAATTTATACATAAATAAAATATATATTAACAAAATCTTATTTACATTTTTATATAAATTTGGACTGAATGTCAAGTAAGTGTAAAACTTTACAGTACATTATTTTTAAATTAATTAAATACATTTAGTTGGGAAAATGAAGTTTTGTACTGTTTTGTCTAATACTTGTACTGCACAAGTTGTACACTTTCTTGACATTCAATTGATTTATGCGTCTGTCAAAAGATTCTGATCCCCATTGCTGGCGGACATTCCGAGAAAAATTTTCAAAAAATTTCACTTAATTTCCGTGTTTCGGAATGCAGAACGAAAAATCAATAATTTAGCTCAAAGATCTTCACTTATTTTCGGATTTTTGGAATCTAGAACGAAACATCAGGAATTAATGTAACCACGTACCGGAATTCAGCTGTTGGCATCTGGAATTTCGCTACTCCGTAAAAATGGGAAAATAAAGGAATCCACTCGATAATCATGGAATTGGAGTTGTTACATTATGGAAAATTTTCAATCCGATTTCAAAGAAAAATGAAATTTTGGAATTTACAAGGAAACGTCAGGGATTTAGCTCCAAGAATTTCACTTATTTTCGGTTTTTTGGAATCTGCAACGAAACTTCAGTAATTTAGCTCAAAGAACTTCACTTATTTTCGGATTTTTGGAATCTAGAACGAAACATCAGGAATTAATGTAACCACGTACCGGAATTCAGCTGTTGGCATCTGGAATTTTCGCTACTCCGTAAAAATGGGAAAATTAAGGAATCCACTCGATAGTCATGGAATTGGAGTTGTTACATTATGGAAAATTTTCAATCCGATTTCAAAGAAAAATGGAATTTTGGAATTTACAAGGAAACGTCAGGAATTTAGCTCATAGAATTTCACTTATTTTCGGATTTTTGGAATCTACCACTAGAAATCAGGGATTTAGCTCCAAGAATTTCACTTATTTTCGGATTTTTGGAATCTGCAACGAAACTTCAGTAATTTAGCTCGATGCACTTCACTTATTTTCGGATTTTTGGAATCTAATACGAAACATCTAGCATCAGAAATCTAGCTTGAAGAATTTTACTTAATTTCCGAGTTTGGGAATTCACAACGTTGCATTTTCGTAATGTCAAAAATCGTGAATGTTAGCCAGCAATGGGGATCAGAATCTTTTGACAGACGCATTGTATAAAAATTTAAATAAAATTTTGTTAATATATATTTTATTTATGTATAAATTCAATTGGTGCTTTCCTTGAAATATCGAAAGCTTAATATTTCAGTAAATTAAATAGCAAAAGTAGTAATTTGCAGGTTTGGAACCAGTAAAAACATTCTTTTAAGAATTTGAATTGATAAAAATTTGTTGTTGAAAAATTTCATTGAAAATCAGGAAGTCATGGATTTGTAAGACATCAACATTGACTTTGCAAACATTTCTGGTTTTGTGAAGAAAGTGAACTCACAGAACTAGTTTTGTGAGAAATGGCATCACAGAACGGGTTTTGTGAGGCATGAACCTTACAGAACTAGTTTTGTGAGACAAGAACTCACAGAACGGGTTTTGTGAGGTTTGAGCCTCACAAAACTAGTTTTGTGCGATTTCGGGTTTGGGACGTGACATATACATAAGTGCCGAATTTGTGGGGTTTGTCCAAATTAACAAATAAGTTTATGTAGTTCAGTTAAGGTTTGTTGTAGTGATGTTTTAGTACCTGAAACTGAAACTGAAAATTTTTTCACTCCGTACATATTTCAGTTTCAGCACCTAAAACTGAAGCTGAAACTGAAAATGGTAGAGCTCAACGCCCGCTATCAAAAGATTTTGGCTACACCATTATAGCGAGATTCCGTGGAACCAACTTAGCGGGGACTAAGAGCAAAGTATTTCTACGAAAAGTATTTGATGAAAAATGTTTCCAGGAAAACTAGCTGATTTAACTGGAAACTAGTTAATCCAGAGTTAAAGTTAAAATATCTACCGTTCTAAGCACACAAGAAATTTTACAGAAAGGCTCTCTAGTGGTTAGAGATAGATTTGTGCCCATAAGAAATTTCCAGTGCCGGTCCCGAGCCTGTTGGAGCAGCCTGGTCGACCGCGCTATGTCTGGGCCGGCTAAGGCCCGAAGGCTCTATTCACGGCACTGGTGGCCTGTTGAAGAATCAACATCCAAAAAACAGTGTTAAACAATAGTTAGTGCTATTTATTACATTGTAAACCCGGCAGGTTCGGCTCGCGCTGGGCTTTCGCGGCTGACCGGGCCCGGGCCGGGCATGCTGCTATAACTACCGGGCCTGGGCCAGCCCTGTGCATTCAAGCCAGAATAATTTGACCCTGGGCCCGAGATCCGCTTCCGCCAGTAGTAATAGGTCCGCACCAGATGTCGCGTTTGGTGGAGGTAGTGGTGTAAAGAGGCTGGGAGGTTGGGAGGCTCGGGAGGCTGGGAGGCTCGGGAGGCTGGGAGGCTCTGGTGGGGGTGGTAGTGTAAAGAGGCTGGGTGGCTGGGAGGCTCTGGTGGGGGTGGTGGTGTAAAGAGGCTGGGAGGCTGGGACGCTCAGCTGTAGCTTTATAGAGGCCGGAACCACGGCTGACCCAAGCTTAAATTTGAAAATTCGCTATTTTTTACGGGAAAAGCTTACCTACAGGGTTTTTTGACATGTAGAATTGAAATATGAGCTTGTTTTCTTGTATTACCAAAGCTTCACGCTGCACGTGACCCATGACCGGAACCATGAGCCTAGCTTAAAATTAAAATTCGCTACTTTCACCGGAAAAAGCTTACCTATAGGGCTTTTGGGCATGCAGAATTCAAATATGAGCTTGGTTTTCCTCAATCTCCTAAGCTGCGGACTGTATGTGGTCGGAACCATGATTGCTGTAGCGATAATGTTAAGGTAAGCCGGGCGAACTGACAGAAAATGTTGATTTCAAGGAATATACAACAGAGTTTACAAGTGACTACATATTAATTGCTATAAATAAATAACAAACATACAGCTTGTATAGCAAAGTACGTAAGTCAATGACTGCAGTCATAATGATTCCACGGTGTAATAAGCCACTCAGGCACTGTCTATCGTTTGCAGGGGTGATTGCCCAACCATTCTGTGAACTCTATCGATCGTCCGTTGCCGTCCAGAGGTCCGATCACAATTGCTACGTTCATAGACGTTCATAGACGTTCATAGACTGGAATGTTTTCTGACTTTGAAGCTCAAGCTTCTTTAGGCGACTATGAATCTTCCACGTCACGCCCTTTTGCAATGGCTGGCTGGGGCCTAAAATCATCATAAGTCTGTTTTGTGCTGATTTTCGCAAAGCTTCTTGTAATAAAGTTGAGGCATTTGCTCCGTCGCGATTAAGCGTCGTTAACAGTTCGTAATTTCTGTTGTGTTCAGGCGTGCAAAGCCTGAGATCTGCAGCTACATTTGTAGTAAATAGTCCCACTTCCACAAGGTAATCCAATATCGGTTCCGCTGTCATGTCATTACAAAATAGTACCAAGTTATCATAAGCAAGATCCATAATAGCTACAGTAAAATGACAAGTGTATAATAGCATCAAGTAGAAGAAAACGCAACACACTACAACATTTGAAATAACGGACAACACACTGCAAAAACATGGAGGCGCCCTGCTGTGACTGCACCTGCCCATGTTAAAAATTTAACGCTTGGGTCCCCTGCTGTGTTTACTCCTGCCCATACTGAAACGTTTAACAGTAAAGTCCCCTCCTGTGTTTGCACCTGCCCATACAGAAACATTAAACAGTAAGGTCCCCTGCTGTGTTTGCACCTGTCTCAATATTTCAAACGGTTTTAACACGATCATTTGGCTCTAGTATTTTGGACAATACAATGGAAGGAGAAACCAATATTCAGGTAATACAGTAACTGAAGATAAAGCCAACATTTTATCTTGCTTTGATGTTATCTAATCAAACATCTGCTCCAACCGTTTTATTTTAGAGCTACTGAAACATATGTGGAATGACATTCGGCCGGAAAGATGCATTGGTGCGGCATATGGACACCAAGCATTTCGAAAAGGTAATTTGATGAGGCTCCAAATAGTACCACCTGCAAGCATGACTGTCTCTTTCGTTTGCTTATAGTCGAGTTCTTTCGTTTCTGGTCTGGATTCAGTGAGGTCGTTGCGAACAGACGTTTCTGCGAACAGACACCTACCAGCGCCACTTTCGAGAGAAACACCAGCAATTGAGGAAATTCGTCTGTGAAGAAGGTAATCGTGCCTTTACAAGAAAGGAAGAGCTAGCCGCACATCATAAACAGATTCGTATCGACGGTGGCAATCCGCGGCCACCAAAGGGAGAACCTGAGCATTGCTTCGACTGCTCCCGGACATTGTCACGGTCAGATACGTATCAGCGCCATCTCAGGGCCTTTTCATAAATTGGATTAAACTGATTAACTTAAACTTTAATCATTTTATGAATACGCTCATGGATTAAACGGATTAAAGTTTAATCCGTGACTTAAACGGACTAGTTTAATCCGCCGATCAAAACGTATTCATAAAATACCGACGGATTAAACCTTAATCCGTGACGTATTCATAAAATCGCGACGGATTAAAAACTTGGCGGATTAAACTTTAATCTGCGGCCTTTTCATAAAATGATTAAGTTTAATCCGTTAAATCCGTCACTTAAAAAACAGTTCAAAAGCACAATAGTCTAATCCTTGTTATTTGCAGGGATTAAACGGATTAAACATCAAATATAGTGCCGATTCCATATTCCATTTGAAGATATCAGCTTTAAACCTTTATTGCTCATCCATTATTTGGAGTTAGGCAATTATTTTTACATCAAAATGTAGCAATGTAGCTTAACATTTTGACTTTTATGTCTACTATAAAACTTATTTGTTTTTCTAGAATTTTCTTAACTAATTATAGAACAAGTGCAACTTTCAAATTTTTTACAGACTGACGTAACTTTTTGGTGGGACATCGGGTTTATTACTCGATACTTCTACAAATAGCTGAAAATCGTTCTTAGGTATAATGAAATCGTTCTTCGTTCTGTAAAATCAGATATTAACATGTTTGCGTAACCCGAATATATACTAACTGTCTACTTTTGTCATCTTTCTCACGCAACAACTTTGGCTAGAAAGCTGCAAAATAAAAACAGCAGCTACTGAAGGACTAAAGTAGGTATTTGTTTCCTCCTGTGCTGAGTTTATTTAATGTCGTAACTTGCCCATATTAGTATTTATTGTTTATTTAATGTATTAGTTTGAAGCTTATAGTATCTATACATTCTTTCTATTTAAAACTAGCAAACTAGTTTGCATTTCTGGCTAACTAGTCCCACCTTAAGATGGTGGTATCCTTTTGTGTAGTGATTTTTGAAACGCTATAACTTTCGCAATTTTTGGAATTGGAAATAAAGCTAATCAGTACATTCGCTTTCAAATTTCCGGATTTTCGAAACTAACAAAATTCGCAAAAAATATCCTGACATACCGGTTAAATGTTGACCGTGAATTTTTGAACATCGATTTCTTAAAACTATAGAATCGGCCAAAATTTCCTTTTATGTCGTTATATGAAGGACATGTGGACCAAGGCGCATTTTTATTTCGCCGAAGGCGAAATATTTGTAACGGGTGAACCCTTGTTTGAACTGAAAATTTTGTCTCACCAGCTGCAGTGCCTATGCTTAACGTGTAAATCTAGCTGCTTGGTTTTTTTACACAAAGGGGGTTCATGGTCAAAACATGCGAATAAGGACAATTACTCCAAAAAACAAATTGTGGCGGTAATGCTTATTTATTAGTGATAAAAGTTAAATTGTTTGTCAAGCTTAAATTGAACTTGGAGGGGGCAGATTTAGCTGTTTAGCATTAAACCAAATTTGAGCATTGCCCCCCCGACAACAATTCAAAATCAAGCCATGTTTGTTTCTTGCAAATTATGCAAATGACATAGTCTACAGTGTTGCATCATTTCATAGTTGTCTGAGTTGAGATCAGGTCCGTTTTGAACCTTTAGAATTCGCTTGTCAACAACAGTGTCTGGAATTAACATTTAGTTTTGTTTAAAGCAGATTTCCAAGTGTTTGCTGTTTTATCGCAATTTTACATAGCTGTTAATCCAGAAAGAAAGCTGTTTCTGATTTGGCATGGTACAATTTAAAAATTCAAATTGATTTCATCTCGTCAAAAGACTAGTATTTAGCCATTTTTCAATTTGACAATTGTTTTCATTGCTTGCTTATGAGGAAACAATATGCAACATTTTATAAAAGTATCAAATCTAGTGGTGCATCGGGTGGTCTATTTATCTCAGCATTGGAAGGTCTTGGCCTGACTAAATCAAGTTTGAGCAGAACATGGCGAACAACAACATTAAGAAGGAATTAGCAGTGGGTTCGTAAAAAGGGTTGAGAACTAAGAGCTAGCAGTTATTACTGCAAACGGTGCATCTCATTTCTGCAACTGAAGTCCCTACAGATGCAGATGGGTGGGTGAGCCACTTTCGGTATAGGTGGTAGCTTGAGTTGAGACTATAACCCACTGGTTTTCGTGAGGTTTACAAGAAGGCTGCAAACGTTGTATCCGATCGCGTCTTCTGAATACGATTAGATTATTTTATACATTTCGGTTTTTGCATAACATTTATTTATGTACAACAAATAATACAGTTATGTACGTCACCCCCCATAATATGAAATCTCTTGGGGCGAAATCTTACCCCTTTTAGGGGATACTTGTTTTGGATTGAATCCTCAATAGACCGTAATGCTCAATTCGCCAATGTGCGGTTACACTAAATACAGTCCTGGCCAGAAATAGTGTACCCATTTTCGCGAATATTCGCAATTTCGCGAATGCCATTCGCAGGCTAAGCATATTAAATTTCTGCGAATGCTTGCGAATGGCCTTTGGAAAATGCCTTCGCGAAGAAAACATACTGCACGCGTTCGCCGCCAGGGGAGCCAATGTGGTAGCTGCCCCAGCTTCTTTAGCAAAGGCTAGTGGACTTCAAATTGGCCTTGTTTACAACAGGCGCGCGAATGAAATGCGAAGGGTCACAAAGGTCAGCCTTCGCGAATGGCTTTACACTAAATACATTTAAGCAGGTGGGGTTCGTCGCGAAGGGGCTTTTGGCAGACTTTGCATTGAGCAACTTTGCATTGAGTTTTTTTCGCAAACGAAGAAGTTTTAGTTCATACCAAAAAAAATCCCTTTGCGAATTGTCATCCTGCTAAATATCACGCTAATATGTTTGGTAGTTTTGGAGAAATTGATGTTTAAAACAAAATAATCGCAGTTTCATCAAAATGGATTTTCGGCTAAACCTCTAGCTTAAAGCAACGAATTCCAGCTAATAGGCATTGATAAAATGGGCGAATTTATTGTGTATCGATTTGATTGAGTATAAATGAAGTAAAACTGACCGTAAGATATGGCAGTAATTTCCAAAGAACTGCTTTCCCAGAAAATGGCAATTTTTTTACTCCAAACTCTTTTTGGGCTTATACTGATTTAACTGCTAGAGACGGCTGAAAGGTTGAAGAAGCTAAAATGTTCATGTTGGTGTTGTCTTTACAGCCATACCAACCAATCCGGTTCATCGACTACGTGCTGAGAGAATAATTGCAAAAACCAAAATGTTTTGACCTTTTCACAAAAAATTGCTGGACTGGTCCCAGAATGTTAAAGAGCACGAAAATAATGTATTTGGAAAGTTTCACTCACTGTCATAAATAATTAGAGCTTGTAAGATGAAATTTACACAAAGCGATAGCAGCACCTCAAATATATATCTATTTCTCAAAACTGCAGAAACATCCCAAACTTCTGGGTGTGCATGATATAGAGGGCATAGGTTCCGGACCCGAGAGACATTTTCGGATTTGACATTTCGATTTTAATGCTCCGGATACCAGCCATATGCCTTAAAATGGCAAAAAATCATCATTAAACTGCAAGAATTAAGGGCGATCCGTTTTTTCCTGATTTTCGACCATCTCAGATTTTATTCATTTTCACATATTTCGTAGTCTAACTGATATATTTTAACGAGTTTATAAAATTTAAGTCGGATATCTTATGGTTGAAGAGCAATGTCAGCTCAAAATGGAGGTAGTCATAGGAGACCGAAACGTGCACCTGAAAAATCTCACCAACGACAAAACGGAGCAGTTCAACGTCCAATTTATATTATAAATACGACCTCGAAGGGTATATTTGTAGGGAGCGATATTTTAATTAAGCCTTCAAACTTTTAAAATTAATTTTTGAAGTTTGAGAACAGCCAAATTTGACTTGACGTTTTGCAACGTTTTAATTGGGGGTCAGCAGCTTTGATGAAATATTCTGAAAACTGTAAGGTCTAATTAAAAATTCTGCTTCGTTTACCTATATCTATATCTATATTTATAGAAATCTCAGTTTATTTCGACATTTCGAACGATACCAATTGATTCTGGTTAGCTCTGCCCGATGTCGAGATTTCTCTGGCGCAGAAAACTGGATTTTTAGAAAAATTTGGGAAATTCGCGTTTTTCGATATACCGTGAAGTAATTTTTTCGAGAGTCATTGATTCTATTATTCGATACCTCTATAAATACCTGGGAACCCTTTTTAGTTATTATAAATCCGCTCTTTTATATAAATGAATTTTCTTGAATAAAGCATTTTTAAAAGTGTTTTAAGATAAAGTTATGAAAAATAAAGTTTTTACTTAGACAAGCCGTGTTCCTTAAAATTGCGATTTTGTCTAATTGCTTAAAAAATTTTAGCAGTCAATACAAGGAAATTACCAAGAATTATTCTTCACTATGCAGCCTTAACTTTATCTATAGTTCACGGTAAGATTTGTGCTAGTGTGAGGGCTTACAACGTCAGAGTTCAATTTGACCTTGAATTGAGCTTCTCTATTGTTAAGTGAGTCCAATTGAACTCAGCTGGGAGCCACTTAAGGGGGGGGCGACTAAAATGGGGGTGCCCAAAGTTTGTCGGATTTCAATTCTTTTTTGCAAGCATAATATAGTACATGTGCGTGGTCAAAATAGTATGCAGTCTCTAATTCCAAAGTAGTTCCTATAATCCACAACGTCCGCGAAAACCTGGCCGACCCCCCGATTTTGGCGACACTCAACATAAATACTTAAAAATTTCTCACAGCTGCTTGGTTCGGTGAAAACGACTGCGCTTTGGCACAGCAAGAGAAGACATATTGGGAAACATGCACACGGCATTAGCTTTGTGTAATGAACTGAGTAGGATAGGGATTTTCAATCTTGTTCCAACAAGGCTTTAATCCGCAAAAGTCTATCACGACTGACTCTGGGTATCAACCACTTCGAGTACACGGAAGGATAAACTTAGGCACAGGATCTTCGGAAGGTGATTTGTCCAGAACCAAAGATTCCTTGCGGTCAACCTGATTGGGGTCTGGGCGTGAGTAGTATAGGAGAGTTCAAATGGGACCAGTTTGTACAGGTGTGCTGGAGTCAAATGGGAGCTAATTAATCATACAGGTAAGGTCATTAATCATGGAGGCAGATGTTCTCAAGGTCATTGTTGGCCAATTTTCTTAGCTTGGATTTAAGCTTGTTTGTAACAGTGTATTAAAATTTGTAATAGTGTTATTTGCTTTACCTACGTATTGCCTACGTATTTGCCTAGTTAATTTACCTGCCTAAGTATTTATCTAGTTAGGTTACCTGCCTAATTAGTGTTTTAATTATATGCCTAATTAAGTACATAAATTAATTAAGTAACATTTTCAAACTTTTTCAAACTTTTTATTTACCTGACTGTTTGCCAGTAGATTCTTACCTCAGCATCGTATAGACCAAAAATATTATTGCAAAATTTTCTTTCCTTATCTAACTAAAATTTTCCATTTCTTGTCTCCTATTGAATTTCTTCATCTGAACCTTTGTACTAACCTTGAAACGGAAGACATGTAACAAACACTTAAAGAAGACAAGATTGTTAGTTACGTACTTCAGAATATACTGATGTTAGATGCCTGCTAGTGTTAGCATATCTTTAGCATACTGAGGACTCAAACCTGTCAAAAGTCTTTCTCCCTGCTTGCTTAAAATTTTCTTCCCTGTAAGCTGTCTTGATTGCACCTGTCTCAATGAAATTAAAGACGTAAACAAGGAAAGGGGTAGAAACATTGGTTGAAAATAAAAACTGTTGAACTAACTTCGGTCAACTGTTGGTAATTATTGGTTGACTAATTAGTTAGTAGTAATTGGTTAAAGTTGACTATGAAAATTGGCTGAAAATGGGTGATTTTAATATTATGTCTCCAATTACGCAAGATTGGGGAAACTTTATGTGATACGTTTTATGTCAACGTAAAGAGCAAACTGTGAACTAACTTCGGTCAACTAATTTTGTTTAGTAGTTAGCTAATTAGTTAGTAATAATTTATTAAAGTTAACTATGGCTGAAAATGGGTGATTTTAATTTTATGTTTCCAATTACGTAAGATTGGGGAAACTTTATGTGATACGTTTTATGTCAACGTAAAGAGCAAACTGTGAACTAACTTCGGTCACCTGTTGGTAATTATTGGTTGACTAATTAGTTAGTAGTAATTGGTTAAAGTTGACTATGAAAATTGGCTGAAAATGGGTGATTTTAATTTTATGTCTCCAATTACGTAAGATTGGGGAAACTTTATGTGATACGTTTTATGTCAACGTAAAGAGCAAACTGTGAACTAACTTCGGTCAACTAATTTTGTTTAGTAGTTAGCTAATTAGTTAGTAATAATTTATTAAAGTTAACTATGGCTGAAAATGGGTGATTTTAATTTTATGTCTCCAATTACGTAAGATTGTTGACACCTATTGGGTTAATTATGGTGCCTGTGTAATAAAGTAATAATGAACTAACTTCGGTCACCTGTTGATAATTACAGGTTAACTAATTAGTTAATAATAATTAAAGGTGACTATGAAAATTTGTGTGTGTGACAACAATTACGTGAAATTTGGGAATAGGCTAAAGGTTAAAAGAAAAGGACAATACAACATATGTTCAATAATTAATGAACAAGGGTATGCAAGATAGAAGTATGCAAGGTATTTTATGAAACCTAGCACAAGTATGCTGCAAAGTTGAGACATATTAAAATTTTTGTCAGGATTATTAACCACCTGACACTTAACTTTGTTGAATCATCAGCAGCCATGGCAGTTTTGAATTTCATTGAAGCCGGTAAGTATCGTGGATTAGTCTTATCTTAGTTTTTTAATTGTTGTCTTGTCAGCATTACACTTTTATATTTGTTGTTCTTTCATTATTAAGTTCTTTATTGCATTTTATTGTTCTAGAATCAATGGAGACTCCAATTGAAACAGTGATTCTGGATAACTTGGTGTTATTGTGCGATGAAATGGAGCCTGGTCCTGTTGCCGACTACCTGGTCGAACACGAGCGGATGACGACGTATTTCCGTGACACCATCAAGGCCGAGTCAAGATATGAAGGTGTACACAGCCTCCTCCACAAGATGATGGAACAGAAAGATATTGGTCCATTGCTTTACGATGCCTTGGTGAAATCGGGGCAGTACAACCTGGCGAAGATGTTTGCAGATGATGTGGAAGAAAATGGTGTCACATGGAAGATTTTCACGAAGAGCAAGTATTTGATTGCGGAATGCCATACCACATTTGCCACCATTCCAGCAGCGAAACAAGATGCAGCCATGGTCCTTGGAACTTTGACACCCGATAACCGTTCTATCAGATTCATTGAATGGATTGGGAACTATATGTTGAAACAGTGGGAAGTCCCTGAATGCATCATATCCCCACACCAAGAACACTAACAATCATTGCATTACAGTAAACCATTGGCTACAATATTATCATAATGTACTGACTATTATTGCAATATTACAATATTATCATTATTATTGCATTATTATTATTGCATTACAGTAAACCATTGACTACAATATTAATTATATTATGTACAGTATTGAAATATTTATCATAATGTACAGTAAACGAAATGTTACGGATAACATTAGTTGCCCTTTTGCTTTAACCACAAACTGATGGATTTTTAACCATTTCTGCTTCAAGGTTGTCTAGCATATTGTAGATAGGTTGGATACGTCTGCGGTATCTTTTATATTCGCGTAGGTCTCTCAATTTATCCCTGACTGCATCAATTTCTGGAACATGAGGTCTTGGTGGTAATCCGCAGTGAAGTCTTATCAGATGCTCACCCAAGTTATATAGCGTACTGTAAACCATTTGAGAAACCTGATCAATAGCAGTACGTGGGTCAGAACATTGGGGGCTTGACCAGGTCTTACTGCCTATAACCATGACTGCAACATAATGACCGGTAATCCACACTCGAATAGGTGGACTTTGTCGCAGTTTCTTTTGCAAAAGTTCGTTCAACAGGCTTCGGGCAGACATGATCCACCAGGTATTACTTCCGACAATTTAACTTACTTGCGGCAAACCTTATCACCTTCTTATTAACTATTGATCTTGCATCAGAGAGGACAGACTCACTGCGAGCACCAGTTAATATGACCTTACCAGTGTGGAAGATGAGAGCGGTCACTTTAGCAATCTTACATGTGAGGCCATTAAATAGCTCTGGTTCATAGCAAACCTGATGAGTATGCCTGATGCTTTTATATAAATTCCTTAGGTCTATATACCTGCCAACTGAGAAGGATCCCACTAGGTTTACCACTTCACCTTCACAAAGTATACCGACATTAAGAGCGCCTGCTAATTGGCGAATACACTGATTAGCTCGTTCGATTGACTTACACCCGAGACAGACAAAACTACCACTCGTGAACAGTTGAAAAGTGGCCTCCTCGAACTTTAGACTACCGCCAATAAATCCATGATAGAGTCTAATGTTAGGAATGTGCGTTAGATGAAGTGTCCTGTCAAAACGTCCACTGAGAACCACGTTAACAATCATTGTTACTCCTCCGTCACCCTCACCCTCCTTATTAATGTGGAATACTAAGATATCACCCCACGTCTATAAAAAGCACGGTAATAGGGCGAAAACAAAGACAGCCTCTAAGTTCTATGGTAATAAGAAGCGCATAGAGGTACTGTTAAAGCATGCCGTGCAAGACCCTGACTATGGCTACTGGTGCAAATTCCCAAGAAGGGCATTCCTTTTTAAACTTTGCGAAACTCCAATTGGTGAAAGGAGTTCCCTGTATAATCACAAGCCTTCTCATAAAATTTTTATTGTCTACGATTGTATTAGCGATTTTGTTGTCACAGCATACCCAGTGTAAGCTACCACCACTGAAGGACTCCGTCACGGTAGACAATGCCATCTTTATTCACAACGGTTGGACTGAATACCTTGTATCACTTGATACTTTCCACGAGATCCGCCAACACATATACAATTGTCTCAGCTTCCAGTGCCCAGTCTATATCAACGGATCGATACCGTGTCCCTACACTTCCACCTACAACGAGACAACTCTTTGCCTGGATCAAGATAAGCGCGTCCTTTGTGGCTTCGTTGGGCCTGTCAGTTTTACAGCGGACCAGATATACCAACTGTATAGTCAATAAGTAGGCCGAAAGAATTGTCATATCTGCAAGTACCATTTCCATATACTGCACCATGGGTATCTATAAGGCACTCCAAAGCCTGATCCGCCTCAGCCGCTATCACAAGAACAAATGCAGGCGATATCCGCGGCAAAAGATAATCATATCTATTCCTGGCATTGGATGGCGACGAATTCTACATGTCGACAAGTATTAGACAGCAACTATTTGATGAAGAGGAAGTAGTGGAAGAACTTATCCTCGACGATGACGATGTGATGGATACTACTAAATGATGATATAAAGATACAACAGTAAAGAAAGAAAACATGGGAATAGAAAGAATAAATATATGATCAAACACTATGATGACTATACATGAAAATCGATTTGTATTTGCATAAATATTTGCATTTTGTGGTTGTTGTACAATAAAGTCATATAAACAGCGTTGGTGTTTTCATAGTTACTAAGGATGGAGAAAGTTAGGACACCAAAGTTTCAACATCCGTTCACATGTATCGTGGCGGCTCCAACAAAGGCAGGAAAGACCACCTTTGTGTCTAGATTGGTAGAGCATGCAGATGAAATGATATCAGAGCCTCCGGATAAGATAGTTTGGTGTTATACTGAGTGGCAAGATGCATATGATAATCTTCCTCAGGTTGAATTAGTCAAAGGTCTGCCGGATCTAGAGAAACTCAAAGCCCCAGGCGCAAAATTGGTAGTCCTTGATGATCTAATGAGTGAAATTAAGCAGCAACCAAACCTTGTTCAACTATTTACACGCGGTTGTCACCACTGGTCTTGCAGTGTCATCAATATCACTCAAGACATATTCTACGATAGGCAACGGACTAATAGGATAAATAGTCAGTATATTGTCCTCATGAAGAATCCAGCCGATAAACTAACACCGATGAACTTGGCAAGGCAAATGTATCCAGGTAGAGTGAAAGGATTTATGGAAGCTTTCGAGCACGCCACCAGCAGGCCACATGGATATCTATTGATAGACTTGGACCAGAATACTCCAGAAAAACTCCGACTACGAGGTCATATTTTCCCAGATGATACTTACACTGACGTATATTCCATAAAAACTGACAATATAAAGAAAGAATAACCATGGATCGTTTTGAAAGAAACATTGATACACTGCGACTATTGTGTCGTTGCAAAAGTCGCAAGCAAAGAGATGCAATTGTACTTCATGGAAGTTCCGACCTAATTAAAGCTATTTGTGACTGCGCAGAAAATATCCTCTCTGGCAACGTGAAGATATCCCAGAAGGACAAGAAGACATTAGCAAAATATAAACACGCCCTAAGAGCCCTACGAAAGAAACGAGTCAGTCTTAAGAAGAAGAAGAAACTTATCATCCAGCACGGAGGATTTTTGCCAGCTCTCTTAGGACCTATTGTTGGAGTTGTCAGTGGACTACTCGGAAATCTCATAAGATAAATCCCGTATCTCAAAACCTTATAAGATAAATCCCGTATCTCAAAATCTCATAAGATAATAAAAACTGACACTGGTAGGCAAAAGGGCAACGATGGAATACTCAATACTAGTTAAGCCAGACTATTTTGATGAGCACTCTAGATCACTAGAGAAGGAAGCCAGCAATGTTCTCAAGTCGAAACTACCAGCAGATATCAAGAGTAAACTGTTTAAACAGGCAGACTATAGGCGTCGAATACTACGAGATAGACCAACAGAGATGACCCTCAAGTCCCATGCTATGCCAGACATTGTATCTACCTTACCACCAACACTGCAACAGAAGGGTAGGCATCTGATTGAACATATCATGAGTATACCAGGTCTCAAGGTTAACAGTCGGGGTGAAATAGAGTATCAGGGTCAGCCAGCAGTTGGATCTAGAATATATGATCTGATTCACGACTTCATTCGCAATAGGCCCAGTCAACCACCGGCAACAGGGTGGCAAACTTTGGCAAAGGCACTAAGAGACAGCAACGTACCTCGAGAACTTATCGGAAATCCACGGTACATAAATATGCAGACAGGTCAAGGAATTAGGTCAGCCCTAAGAAAACTCAAATGGAAGCGGCACTAGAGAATACAGATACTGATAATAATACCACCTTAGAGAAGATTTACTATGATCCGCAAAGTCCTGCAGCATTTGGCGGTATTAATCGGGTGTATCAGGAAGCAAAAAGACATGGAATCTCGAGGTCCAAAGTCACTGATTGGTTGGAGAAACAGTACACTTACAGCATCCATAAACCAGTTAGACACAGATTCCAAACGAGGAGGTATCAGGTGGCCGGTATCGACGACCTATGGCAAATAGACCTGGCAGATATGGTATCTATAGCAGACAAGAATGATGGCTACAAGTACCTATTCAACTGTATTGACGTCTTCTCCAAGTACGCATGGGTGATCCCAGTTAAAAGCAAGGGTGGTCAAGAGATGACTAGAGCTTTTCGTAAAATATTGGCAGATGGCAGACGACCACAACACCTACAGTCAGACAGAGGCAAAGAATTTTTGAACAAAGATTTCCAGTCACTCCTCAAGGCGAACCACATCAACTTTTATACATGCAATAATCCAGTGATCAAGTGTAGCCTCGTTGAGCGTTTCAATCGAACCATCAAGACAAAGATATGGAAATACTTTACAAAGACCAGATCGTATAGGTACATTGACGACCTTCCTCAACTCGTGGAAGGCTACAACAATGCTCGCCACAGGAGTATTCGTATGACGCCAGTGGAGGCATCGAAACCTGAAAATATGGAAGAGGTGGCACTCTATGGTAGACGTGGAGAAAAAACAACCCAGAGTCAGCCAAGTGAAAATAAATTAAAGAAGGGAGATATGGTCCGTATTAGCAAAACAAAGGGTCTCTTTGATAAAGGATACCTTCCTAATTGGTCAGAAGAGTTGTTCCGTATCAGAAGTGTCAGGACTGGTGACCCACCCATGTACCTCCTAGAAGACTATGGTGGCGAAGAGGTGGTCGGCGGATTCTACCAGCCTGAAGTACAAAAGGTTGACGAACCAGACACCTATTGGGTAGAAAAAGTTATAAAAACCAGGCGTCGAAAGGGTCGTAAAGAGTATTTTGTCAAGTGGCTTGGATACCCTGACAAGTTCAACAGTTGGATAACTGAAGACAATGGATTTTTACCTATACCTACCCAGTAATACAGCAGACTATGCAACAAACAAACTGCACAATTTCCGAGTCAAACTTCCTCATCGTGTTGACCTCGAAGGCGAATGGGAGGTGGCACTTGTAGAGCTCGGATATCCTGTCACCTGGTTCAATGTAGGAAACAAGGATGATGCAAAACTTGGAGTGACAGTTGGTAAGAAGACCTTCCACGGGCATATCCCACTAAACAACTATGAGTCAATATTTCAACTCTGTGATGCCATCAACTATACCCTTGAGCTAACAAAGAAGATCAATTGTGAATTGGCCTACGATGAACTTCATAGACGTGTCGGACTTAAACCTACTACCCTAGATGAAGAACCAGACTTTAAGGCGTTACACTTTAGTAAACAGCTAAAGTATATGCTAGGATACTCTGACACAAAGGTAGTACCAAAGGAAAAGACAGTCTCACCACCTAGATACGCAGTGGCCGCTAATGCACCAGACCTGAGAGGCGGACTATATTCCCTCTTCATATACTGCGACGTGGTGGCACCGCAAATGATAGGAAACACCATTGCTCCCATCATTCGTGTTGTCAGTATCGAGGGTAAGCATAATGATACTGTTGATCGAATATACAATAATCCACACTATATACCAGTGCTAAGAAAGGAGTTTGATAGTATTGAAATACATATAAAGGATGATCACGGTATGGCGGTAGACTTTGAGTACGGAAAGGTCTTTGCTAAGTTACACTTCCGAAAGCGAAGATGAGTTTCTACCTGTATGTGACCGGAAAGGACGGAACCTTTGAGAACCAGCTAGCTCACCCTCTGCATCTACATGGCAGGTGGTCCGTTGCAATGGTTGACTTTATCTATCCTCACACCTGGAAAGCCATTAATTCTAATGCAGACACATTCATCATAGTCCTATTTGAGGCAGACGAGAGAGCAGTTAGTAATATACCCAGGCGGAGATACTATAACCTTCACGATCTGATAAACACCATCAACCTTACCATTCAGTCAATTCTTAATGAACGTCAGGAATCACCTCCTATACGTTTCGTCTATGATCAGGAAAAGGATCGAGTCTACCTAGACTTATACGAAAATCCAGAACACCTTGAAAGACCCAACTTCGGGTTTATTCAATTTGCTCCTACCATTGTACGCATGCTTGGCTTTGACTCTCAGAAATTCACAGTAGAGGATGGCAGAGATGCCCTGAGGACAAAGAAATTCTACGCACAACGTCCACCCAGCCTTAACTTTCATTATCTTCAAGTCCATTGTGATATCGTGAAAGAACAACTGGTGGGCACAACTACCGGCAACCTGCTGGCAGTAGTAAAGGCGGGTGAAGAGTATGGGAATACCATCCAGTACTCTCCAGAACCTCACTACGTCCCTGTGAATAAGCATGTGATCAATAGCATTAAAGTCCATATAAACAATCACATTGGCAGGAGTGTACATTTTGAGTATGGTAGTATAGTTATCAAGTTACACTTCAAGAAAGATGAGGACCAGATATCATCCAGAAACCGTTGAAGACTGGCAACTGCACCTGATACAGAGAGGGTCTGGTTTCTACGCCGGCCAAAGGTATCAGCGAGGAGATGGCCTAGGTAGCCTCTTGAGAGGTATTGGACGCTTTATTTGGCCAGTAGTACGTCGTGTAGGTCTAGAGGCAGGCAGGCAGGCCTTTCAGACAGCCGGAGATGTGGCTCGTGATTACTTGAATAGAGGTGAAGATCCAAAGGAAGCACTCAAACGACATGGGAAGGCAGCCATTGGACGCCTGCTGGAGAACAGTGGAAAGGCAATACAGCAAGGAGAAGGCATTGGAAGCAGACCACATAGACGCAAAGTTAAGAGATTGAAGCGCGATATTTACAGCCCATAAAAACCCGCCCTATGTAATACTAATTATTTACTAATAATTATTTCAATGGCTAAGCAAGTAGATGAACGGTCTATGCCGGGCTTCAAGTCCGAAATGGATCTCTTCTCGCTACCTCCAACTCAGGTCAGTGTGGAGAGTGGCTATATGGCAGAAATTTATCCCCTAAATCCTGTAACCAGTAATGGTCCATACCTATTCCTTGTACCTAAGGATTCTTATATGCTTGACCTGAACCGGAACTACCTTTACCTAAAGCTACGGATAACTGATAGTGATGGAAAGGCAGTAGCAAAGGCAGCCGACGGTAGTATCTCAGTGGCACCCATCAATATGCTAGCAAAGTCATTCATTAGACGATTAGTGGTCAAACTATCCGACAAGGAAATTTACAACAGTGGAGACCTTTATCACTATGGAGCGTACCTGGAGACTATCGCCAACTTTGGGAAAGAAGCAAAGACGTCTCACCTACAGAGTAACCTATTTGCAAAGGATAGTGATTTCAACGATATCTCCACTACGGCAGCTAAGCATCGGGGTATACCATTTACAGATGGTCGGTATGTCGTGGTGGCAGGACCCCTTCATTGCGACCTCTTCAAGCAAGACCGATACCTTCTGAGTGAGTGCCAGTTGAGTCTGGAATTACACCGTAACAGTGACGACATCCTCCTCCAGTCAGCAACCAGTGGATACAAACTTTTAGTCGACGATATACGTTGGTATGTGTGGAAAGTCAGACCACAAGACTCTCTCACCATGGCAATTGAGGGTGTACTAAGAGACCATGAGACGGCCAAGTACCCAATCAGAAGAACTAAACTGGTGACAAGGCATATCGCTCCTGGTGTGCAGACTGTTGTTGAGAATTCCATATTCACCGGTCAACTCCCACGTAGAGTCCTAGTGGCAATGGTCAAGTCAGAGGCATTCAATGGAAGTCAGAAGCATAATCCCCTCGAGTTCCAACACTGTAATGTCAGTGAGATTGCCCTAAAGTATGGTGATGAGTTTGTCCCAAAGCAGCCAATGAAGATGGCATGGGATAAGTTCCAGTATACGATGCCCTTCATATACCTCTATGAAGGCAACGATATGGCCGGATCCACCAAGGGAGCAGACATTTCCTACGAAGACTTTGCCAAGGGATACACTATTTTTGCCTTTGACCTGACACCAGACAATATTGATACAGGGGCAATGCAACTGATCAAGGAAGGTGATGTGTCACTGAGGATGCAACTTGAGAAGGCCCTACCAGCCGCCACTTATCCCCAGGGTGTAGAAATCATTATATACGGAGAATTTGATAATCTCATATCAATAGACTATAATCGGACACCATTCTTTGACTACGCACTATGAACACCCGTGAGATCCTTGAGACTTTAAGGAAAGATTGCAAAGTTCCTCTCCTAGGAGTATTTCCCAGTGATAAGCTACCACGGTACCGTCCAGGATGTCTTGTTGCTAACACTGAGGCATCCGGTGAGGCTGGTGAACACTGGGTTGCAATGTGGCTAGAGGATAACAGGGTAGAATATTTTGACAGCTACGGACTACCTCCTCTCCTCTTCATGTCATACATTGGCAGGAGGGAACTACAGTATAATCGCATTCAGTTGCAAGATTTCACTACTGATGTATGTGGGGAGTACTGTATATACTTCCTTCACCACAGGTCCCGAGGAAGATCAATGGAGTCAATTGTCAACTATCTGAGGCGAAGAAGTGACACTAATGATAACATTGTCAAGACCTTTGTTGATCGGGTGACACTAGAACCCACACCTTACTGCCAGAAATCCCATAAAAAGTCAAGGTGAAGTTTTCAAGGGGATATTATATATACATAGAGAACTATGTTACTACTACTGAGCCTAATCGCTATAGTGTCTTCTGTAGACATTACAGAGACCGATAATGGTATTCAACTATCTCATGGCAATGTTACCACCGTAGTAGAAGGTGATCACCTGTACCGCCGACTAGAGGACTGCAGTTTACACCTGTGTCGCGAGGGTGATCTAAGTCATAGATCCAGTGCCTGTCACTACATTGAATGGGATCAATGTTGGGAGTACTGTTATGACACTGACAGACGCCTTCAGTCTATCCACGATAAAATGACTGGCTTTAAGATTGCCAACACCACAGAACTTGAATACCTACGTGGTGCCCTAAGTGAATACTACTACTAAGTAGTTTGTCTAATGTAATGTCTTGTACATTTCGTTAATAGTTTACTAGTAAAAATATGCAATAATAACAAATGGTAATGTAATATAATAAACATAGTGATTATACAGTAGTAACCATAATAATAGTAATAATATAATAATAATAATAATAATAATAATAATAATAATAATAATAATAATAATAATAATAATAATAATAATAATAATAATAATAATAATAATAATAATAATAATAATAATAATGATAGGAATAGTAATAGTAATACTGATAACAATAGTAATAATACTGATAACATTGATTAATTAGTGACCATAAATATTGATTATAGCATTTACATTGTTAATGCATATTTACTGCACAATGGCCAGTCAAACAGTACAGTGTAACCATCATATTAGTAATTTCATGTACAACAAACTTAGTGTTAGGACGCTGTTGAAACGCCCATTCAATATGATCTTTGCTTTCAATATCGTCAATAAACCGATCCAGTTCTGCTCTGCTGGAAATGAGGCGAGGTAAGGTAAACAGGGAAGTGTTGTTGCTGGCATAGTAATATATCAATTCGTCGTTGAGTATATTTCTGAGGATGAAACCAAATGAAACATTCCATTTAGACCTGTACTTGTGGTCTAGGAATACTGACAGGAGGGCTTTCTCTATTTCCTTCATGGACGTGGTCTTCAGGCGGAAGTTGTACTGGCGCATAAACTTCTTGACGGTGTGGTAGGTTCTAATTTGATACCAGTTGGCTTGGTAAATCTCACTGGCATCTGGTGGAGGGTCGACAGGGTCTTCCGCCAATGAATCTTCGGTGGTGGGTGGATGGTCCTCTTCAATATGTTGCTTGAGGAGGGATTCTTCTGTGAACTTTTTACCACACTGATCACAAAGGAATTGGCTCTTGATTTGCTCGGCCATTTGTTCCATAAAGGCTGAGTGGGCAGTCTTCTTGTGTTGTCGCAATTGCCGTTGGCCAGGGAAAGTTTCTCCACATTTGTCGCAAGATATTGGTTGATGCTGGCGGCGCATGTGTCTCAGGAGGTTTCCATTACGTCCGAATTTTTCTGCGCAAATGGAACATTCAAACTTGGGACGTGAATCTGAAACATTTCACACAACAAATAATGCTAATCTAAAAACTATGAAATGTTCAAACTGTAAAATGTAATGTTTAAAATTGTAATATACAAGAATTCAAAAATTTGAATGACTAAAAAATACAACTACTAAAATGCAATCATTAAAAATACAACTTTTAAAAATGCTACAATCAAAATCTTACCGGAATTCATTGTTGTTGATGATGTAAAGTATGGTGATTCAAATGTCAATAAAGGTTAATAAACCTGCCAAACTTGCAATTTATGTCTAAACTTTGCAGCATTCTTGTGCTAGGTTTCATAAAATAGGCTGTACACATATATCAATTTTGTATTGCCTTGTTCAGTTCATAGTTAGGAGTTAATTATTGAACAAATGTTGTATACTCTTTTTCTTTTAACTTTTAGCCTATTCCCAGTTTCACGTAATTGTTGTCATTACACACAAATTTTCATAGTCACCTTTAATTATTATTAACTAATTAGTTAACCTATAATTATCAACAGGTGACCGAAGTTAGTTCATTATTACTTTATTACACAGGCACCATAATTAACCCAATAGGTGTCAACAATCTTACGTAATTGGAGACATAAAATTATAATCACCCATTTTCAGCCATAGTTAACTTTAATAAATTATTACTAACTAATTAGTTAACTACTAAACAAAATTAGTTGACCGAAGTTAGTTCACTATTTGCTCTTTACGTAGACACAAAACTTATCACGTAAACTTTTCCCAATCTTACGTAATTGGAGACATAAAATTAGAATCACCCATTTTCAGCCAATATTCATAGCCAACTTTAACCAATTATTAATAACTAACTAGCCAACAAATAATTACCAACAGATGACCGAAGTTGGTTCACGGTTTGCTCTTTACGTTGACATAAAACTTATCACATAAAGTTTCCCCAATCTTACGTAATTGGAGACATAAAATTAAAATCACCCATTTTCAGCCATTTTCAATTTTCATAGTCAACTTTAACCAATTATTACTAACTAATTATTTAACCAATAATTATCAATAGGTGGCCGAAGTTAGTTCAACACATGCTCTTTACGTTGACACCAAGATTAGTGTGATAAGTATTGTGAATATTACGTAATTGGAGACATAAAATTTTAAACCAATGTTTCTACCCCTTTCCTTGTTTACGTCTTTAATTTCATTGAGACAGGTGCAATCAAGACAGCTTACAGGGAAGAAAATTTTAAGCAAGCAGGGAGAAAGACTTTTGACAGGTTTGTGTCCTCAGTATGCTAAAAATATGATACCACTAGAAGGCAGCTAATAGGGAGAAAGACTTTTGACAGGTTTGAGTTCTCAGTATGCTAAAGATATGATCACGCTAGAAGGCTGCTAATAGGGAGAAAATTTTAAACAAGCAGGGAGAGAAAGGCTTTTGACAGGTTTGAGTCCTCAGTATGCTAAAGATATGATAACACTAGAAGGCTGCTAAGCAGGGAGAAAGAAAATTTTAAACAAGCAGGAGAGAAAGACTTTTGACAGGTTTGAGTCCTCAGTATGCTAAAGATATGCTAACACTAGCAGGCAGCTAGCAGGGAGAGAAAGACTTTTGACAGGTTTGAGTCCTCAGTATGCTAAAGATATGCTAACACTAGCAGGCATCTAACATCAGTATATTCTGAAGTACGTAACTAACAATCTTGTCTTCTTTAAGTGTTTGTTACATGTCTTCCGTTTCAAGGTTAATACAAAGGTCCAGATGATGATATTCAGAAGGAAATGAGTAGGAAGAAATGGAAAATTTTAGTTGATAAGGAAAATGGAAAAATTTGCAATAATATTTTTGGTCTATACGATGCTGAAGTAGATAGGTAAGAATCTATTGGCAAACAGTCAGGTAAATAAAAAGTTTGAAAAAAGTTTGAAAATGTTACTTCATTAATTTATGTACTTAATTAGGCATTTAATTAATAAACACTAATTAGGCAGGTAACCTAACTATAGTCTAGAATACTTAGGCAGGTAACCTAACTAGGCAAATACGTAGGCAATACGTAGGTAAAGCAAATAACACTATTACAAATTTTAATACACTGTTACAAACAAGCTTAAATCCAAGCTAAGAAAATTGGCCAACAATGACCTTGAGAACATCTGCCTCCATGATTAATGACCTTACCTGTATGATTAATTAGCTCCCATTTGACTCCAGCACACCTGTACAAACTGGTCCCATTTGAACTCTCCTATACTACTGGAACACTGATTGGGAATCTTGATTGCCAAATCAAGATTCTGAAACGATGATGATGTCTTTGTCGGGACCAAGGGTATAATTTAATCACTTACTTGTGCAGGGGCTATGAATCCAAATCCTGACTTGATCCTTATGTCCTAGTAGGCGGGTTCGGTAACAGGACACAACAGTTTAATAATAATAATTATAATGTTAACAGTGACAATGATGACAATAGACAACAAGAGAGATTACTATAGTGCGTACAGCTAATCACAAACGATATGATATATATATATATATATAAACAATCAGACAAACAAATATAGTTTGCCAGAGCTGCCAGTATTTGATATACCCAGGTATTAACTTGATGTTAGGGACAAGGATTCCGGCAACTAAACTCAGTCCTGCTATTTTCCTATTCTCTTTCCTTTCTCAACTAACTAACAAAGTATTTGGCCTATTACTAAACTCTATCGTATGTGCAGTCCCTATATGTTGGTGTTCGTGCTGTTAAATTATGACTCTTTGTCCGTCCTCCTTACCAAGGACAATAAATTATGAATAAATAGAACTACTGAACAGTTAACTAAATTAGGTGAGTTAGTAGTACAATGGTTCCGGTCTGTGGGTGAGCCCGAAATGCTAGTAACAATAGCACTTTCGGATGCTATACGGTCGCCAAGGGTCAAACACAAGGGGGGTCCGGTTGGGAGTTTCCTGGTCCGATTATGGGATTAGTACAGGTGAAGTTTACTTTAATCTCTTCTTTAAATTCTCTGATTCTGCTTGACTTGAAGAACGCTGAGTAAATTAGGCCAGGGGCAGGGGGTAACAACCCCTTCAATAAGACTGATGATTAACTCAAAAAGATTCATCTTTTGGAATTTGAAATACAAAAAATCTATTCGTAATTGGTATAGAAACAAGTTTTAGGTTCACGTCGTTAGGTTTTGGGTTCCCCACTGTAGACTCCGGTGCTGTCCAAAAGTCGTCCCTGTCTTAACTATCAGTCCAGAATACTCAATCACTAATGTACCTTATAGAATCGGATTCCGATCAAATACAGTTCAAACTATGCTTCCAATACTTGGGTCCTGATCCGGACAATCTATCTCACTAATCAAATGTAAAGACTGAATCGACACTGTGGTCCAAATTGACTGACGTCCAGGCAGCAGATCGGACAGGACGAGACTTCACCGCACCTGAATCAAATGGGTTAAAACCCATTAGTACATAATTATGGTGCGGGATTCAAACCCAGCAACCATTACTCACATTTTGGCTTTCTGAACTTGACATAGACTTGTGAAAATCGAAATAGTTATGAAAATTTGAGATTTAGACAGGTTAGCACGAGTCCTGAATGATTTTAACAAAATCACAACACTTGAGTTGATTTTAAGCAAAACGCTAACTTTATGTGCAATTTCTTGCATTCTTACGCAAGAAATTGCAACTTCGATGCGGAACTATGATTCCAGGTTAATTTCTCTTTGTACAGTCTGCTTCTGTACGATTAAAACTTATTACACGAAGTTAACGCAGTTTTGGGTCCTTTAAGGGCAGATAGGTACCCATTTATTCGATTAACACAGGAAACATTGAATTGGTTGAAATGATCAGTTTTAGGATTCTTGCTCTTCGAGTCCTGACGAGGAAGGTAACAACTCCCTGTCTTTAACACATATTAACCGATTAGAAATTGATTATCACGCGAGTTGGAAGAAAACACAATACTTGAATCGCAGGGCTTTTGATTTCACGGTTCTAAATAAGGAAGGTAACAACTTCCTGTTTATGGCCAATATAAGCGAGTTAAAAGAGAGTTAATGCACAAAACTAACGAAAACCTCATAATTTACCGTAGAACCTCTGTTTTCATTAGGTTCTACCTAGGGAAGGTAACAACTCCCTATTTTGGCAAATATCGAATGTTGAAAACTAATTGAATTCGTAAAACTGTAATTTTAACCTTTATCAGAAGAAGGTTCTAGTAATCTATCCATAATACTTACGTAACTAATGGTTGATTTGCTTATTTCAGGTATACTACCAGCTATTGCTTAATATTAGCTATAATCACTGGGCTGTCAAGACCCACTATTGAAATTTGTAGATAATTATAATGGATAGGTTTTACATTAGTTACTAAACGAGTAAGGTGGATTTTTTAACCTTGTTAACCTTTACATAAAAAGATTCTGCTAGTTTGTCTTTAAACGTGAACACCGACATGAAATGGTGTTAGGCCGCGGTTGCGGTCATTATTAGGAATGAAACATGGATCAGACAGGACTAGTAAAAATGGCAATAACAGTGCGTCATGACATCGGAAACAAGGATACAACAAATATAATTACAAACTACGTTTAATTACAACTTAATTTGTGTTAATTTGGCAGCGAGACTGACCATTTGGCGGATTCCTTTCTTGCGATTCGTCCGCACTCTTGACAAAGAGTGGCTTACGCGGACGAATCGAGGATATCCAGATTCAGGCTGATGATGACCTGATACGGAGTCCCCGTGACTCTAGATCCTATAGCCCCAACCTCATTTGCATATTTACTAAACTAAACCTAATCCTAGATTCCTTACATAACCAATTATTCACAAACTACCAGACATACGCACAAGACTTGCAACCTAAACTACATTACTTAGTACTGTTTTTCCTGCGTACTATAGGAATTCTAGTATAATTCTGGCACTCCATACGGACCATGCATACAGAGAATCATTAACCATTTAGACGATCACTTGCCCGGATACTACCGACGATTACATTACATGAAATATTCATACTAAGATCCTAGGTAATCTAATGGCGAACTACGTAACCTTATTTGCTAACTAGACACAATTAAGCAACATTTATACAATACCTAAATTGATAACCACTTGTGCCTCACTTATGCAACATTCAGACTAGAACATGTTCCTATTAACAGAAATGCAATCATTCATACAAATCACACATTCACCTCATTCCTGCTTAAGATCTGAGTCTCGATCATTCCAGCGATGCTCACAATCTTCATCGGACAGAAGGAGTTTCCGCGAGTCAACGCGCATACAGTCATAGAAACCAATACAATGCCATTCATACAATTCATGCATACACAAACACACAATTCCTTAGGTAAGTACTTATCTAACTAATCCTAAAAATAGACATGATTACAAACAATCTAAATGGGAGTTAATTCTAATTAATGTTAAGTGACCTACGCTCCTAGCTATTGTTTTAAACGTATTAAATTAGCTAAAGTTGAACGAGAATTTATTGTGAGTTTTAGGTATCTAAAACTCAGTTTATAGCGCGGAATTTTGGCAACTTTGAGAACTTTGAATTTTTGGGAAAGCAATCATTACTAAACAAAACCATTATTAAACAAAACTACTAACAACAATTAAATTAATTAAAGGGGAAGCCGGTCATTCCCCGTGAAACACTTGATTATTAATTATTTAGAAAGAGCGGAAGATTATTTCGGGATTCTTGTTTTAAAACTTGTTCGTGCGCTTTTTGATAACCTATTACTTTTGATTACCGACCTACGACAAATAGTACAGATTACAAACAGTGGTTTTAAGGCTTAACAAAGCCTGAGATTAAAACAATAGTTGCAATAAAACAACTCCTAGTTGCCGGCTGTGGGGTAAATGCTTCTGTTAACTAACTTAATAAAAACAGGGTCGTAGCAAAGGGACCCTCTAACTCAAACTTGGAGGTTGGGTCCCCACTTAAATATCCCAGTATTCTACTTTAAACCCCAAATTTAGGTCAAAAGGACCTTGTTAAAAGTTGGTAAAAAATCATGGTCGTGGCTTGACCAGAAAAGTGCAACTAAAAAGTTAACAAACAATAAACCGAGTAATTGGGGGTGGAGGTCAGCGAACCTCGATATACCTGAACTCATGGTCTTGGAGAAAGTCATCGTGCCGCCCCGGTGTGAGATGATGCTACCATGTATGTTCCTTCGAAACGGATTGGACGGATCAGGAATTTTTGAACCTCACGTGGAGAATTTGGAGAAACTGAACCTCTATGCCGCTCGAGTGCTATTACCATCTATTGCACATGGAACGACTGTTGCTATACGGGTCTTAAATCCGTCACATCGTCCCGTTGAGGTACATGCTAATACTGTGATGGGCACGGTTGAAGAATATCAAGAAATCAACAATGCCAAAATACCCTATATTGTGAACAACGTGGTGGTCAACGAGTCATCATCAAAATCCAAACATGTTAGCTGGAATGAAGAACCCAAGAACGCCAACTGGATTGAAGTCCAGCTGGATCTGACCAAAGCTGATTTGACCCCAGAACAAAAACAACAGTTAATCGATGTGCTTATTCAGTTTTCAGACTGTTTTGTTGGCCCTGACGGTATCCTTGGACGAACTGATTGGGTGGAACATAGAATTGATACCGGTGATGCTTGACCTATCAAGCAACAACCGTATAGAATACCTGTTGCTCAGCGACAGGTAGTCAAGGAACATATTGAGAAAATGCTGAGCCAAGGTGTCATCCGGCCGAGCTACAGCCCATGGTCGTCACCCATAGTTCTGGTAACGAAGAAGGACGGTACCCTCAGGTTTTGTGTAGACTACCGAAAGCTGAATGCCATAACGAAGAAGGATGTTTTCCCTCTCAAACGGATTGATGAAATCTTGGATGCCCTAGGAAGTGCAAGATATTTCACCACCCTTGATATGGCAAGTGGCTATTGGCAAATCAAAATGGCTGATGAGGATGCAGACAAAACTGCTTTTACTTCACTGTTCGGTCTATATGAATTCACAGTCATGCCGTTCGGGCTGTGTAATGCCCCAGCCACCTTTCAACGACTGGTTGATATCGTCTTGTCAGGCTTACAGTGGCATATCTGTTTAGCTTACATTGATGACATAGTGGTTTTTTCACCTACGTTTGACCGGCACTTGAATGACTTGGGAGCTGTCTTTCAACGTCTAAGAGAAGCTGACTTGGTGTTAAAGCTGAGAAAGTGCACCTTCTGCCAAGAAAAGATAATTTTCCTAGGACATCAAATCTCTTGCAAAGGAATTGAACCAAATCCGGAAAAGACAAGCGCTATCAGAAATTTTCCTCGGCCTACAAACGTTACAGAAGTGAGGGCTTTCATAGGCCTTTGCTCGTATTACCGCAGATTCATTGAAGGATTTGCCACTATTGCTAGCGATCTTCATCAATTAACGAGGAAGAATGTACGATTTGATTGGACAAAGGGATGTGAAGTTGCTTTCAACACCCTAAAAGAAAAGTTGACTACAGAACCCATTCTCATCTATCCTGATTTTGCGCAGCCATTTTTGGTCACTACGGATGCCAGCGATATAGGTGTTGGAGCCGTACTGAGCCAAATGCGCGACGATGGAGAACACCCAGTAGCTTTTGCATCACGCCTCCTTACTGATGCC
Source organism: Trissonchulus latispiculum (assembly GCA_030248195.1). Classification (NCBI taxonomy): domain Eukaryota; kingdom Metazoa; phylum Nematoda; class Enoplea; order Enoplida; family Ironidae; genus Trissonchulus; species Trissonchulus latispiculum. Next base: position 60,046 of record JASAND010001428.1, read on the forward strand.
GAGCGGAACGGGAACACTACCGAAAAGGAGTGTCTTGCAATGATATTTGCCGTGAAGACTTTCCAACATTATTTGTACGGACACAAATTTACTTTGATAACCGATCATTCAGCCTTGCGCTGGCTGCGACGCTGAAGGCCCCGAAGGGTAAGCTCGGTAGATGGGTAATGGAGCTGCGGACTTTCACCTTCGACGTAAAACACAAACCTGGGAAGAGCAACAAGGTGGCCGACCCGCTGTCCAGGTTAATTCCAGGCATGCCATCTTCCCGGAGCGCCGGTGAAACTTCGGTGAAACAGGTCGGTTCCGATGATGACAACCTACCACGATCCTACAAAGTTAGTTGCTCTCAAATTTACAATTGCAATTTGCACCCACGAATCATGTCGCGTACGGCAGTGATATTGCCGACATTACACTAAACTTCATTCTTTCTGTTAGACACGTTAAACCCAAACTTTGGAAATCACTTCGTATAGTTTTCTCATTCTAAACAAAATGACACCAACCCGCCCTGAGACTAGTGCACTAATCCGTGATCTCCGAGGAGATCCCTGTTCTGTCTGTAGTCTGTAACTCTCGAGAGAGTTCCTAGTTGTTGCGTAATCCGTAACTCCCGAGGGAGTTCCTTGACTGTCGAGTACGTTTCTTTGTTAGTTTATGGTAACCCGTGTTTCCTGAGGGAAACCCTGTTCATCCAATAAACACGCAAATCATCAGGCGTGAGCGTTTCTGCTGCTGACCCTAGGCTGCTCTGTTACATTTCTCTCCTGTTCGATGTAGGTCTTGAGAACTGTCCCTACTTTTGTTTTTCTGTTTTTTTTGTGCCGACACTCTCAGTATATCGAGGTTCGCTGACCTCCACCCCCAATTACTCCCTTTATTGTTTGTTAACTTTTTAGTTGCACTTTTCTGGTCAAGCCACGACCATGATTTTTTACCAACTTTTAACAAGGTCATTTTGACCTAAATTTGGGGTTTAAAGTAGAATACTGGGATATTTAAGTGGGGACCCAACCTCCAAGTTTGAGTTAGAGGGTCCCTTTGCTACGACCCTGTTTTTATTAAGTTAGTTAACAGAAGCATTTACCCCACAGCCGGCAACTAGGAGTTGTTTTATTGCAACTATTGTTTTAATCTCAGGCTTTGTTAAGCCTTAAAACCACTGTTTGTAATCTGTACTATTTGTCGTAGGTCGGTAACCAAAAGTAATAGGTTATCAAAAAGCACACGAACAAGTTTTAAAACAAGAATCCCGAAATAATCTTCCGCTCTTTCTAAATAACTAATAATCAAGTGTTTCACGGGGAATGACCGGCTTCCCCTTTAATTAATTTAATTGTTGTTAGTAGTTTTGTTTAATAATGGTTTTGTTTAG
>JASAND010001430.1:0-19009 GCA_030248195.1 Trissonchulus latispiculum
GCTACATCCTCTGCCCGCTATCGGCTTACCCCCCATAAATCAGACCGCCCCTTGACCCCGCCCCTACACATGAACGGCGTCCAAACGGGGGATCGGGGTCTATGTTAGTATACTTACATGTTAAGCTTGATGAGGGCCCGATTTGTGTAGCGGGTCTAAGCTTGTATGATTTACACATCTGCGTACAAAATATACACGTACGAGCCCGATCCCCCGATTGAACCCCCTACATGTATAGGGGTGGGGTGAGGGGGGCTCTGATTTATGGGGGGGGTCAGCCGATAGCGTGCAGAGGATGTAGCGAGCTCATAATACATAGTGTATGACGCTTGTCACACTCTTATGTATTATGTACTCTTGGTATAAGTGACATTTCTTAGAATTTTGACAGTACGGAACGGACGTAGAAGCCGATTACAATTTAGTGAGGAAACAACGAGGGATTATTAAAATGGTCTGCATGTGGAAAGATAATCCAACCCACAATTTGTGTGCAGAAAGTCAGCCCTTGCTTCTTCGCTCTTTGCTTTTGATTTGACTTGACTTTTCTTTGTGTTTTTTAATAAACAATACACTGGCTTAGACTTTTAGCAAAGTTTTTGCCATCAAAAAAGGATTTGATTTTAAGGCTTTCTGCGGTTGAATGCGAAATGGTAACGAAATAAGCTGTTCCTGGTATGACAAGGTGACTTGATATTAGAGAGTAAAGCCCGGTTCACACTGAAATATGTTTAAGGTTTAAGGTTTAAGGGTTAAGTTATAGGGTTTAAGGTTTAAGCAAGGTTTAAGGAATGTCTGAATATCACTTTATGTTTATGGATTTTAAAATTTTTTAATTCTGTGCATACGTAAGGAATTCTACAATATATAACGAAAATTATTAACTAATCCTTCTATATATAATACGTAGGAAGCTTAAACCTAAACACAAAGATAAAATATTTCTTTCTTCAACCTTAAACCTTAAACCTTTCAATGTGAACGCTTCAGCACAAATAAACATGTTAAACCTGAAACTTTAATCCATAAACCTTAAACCTTAAACCTTATGCAGTCTGAACCGGGCGTAACTGCAACCTTCTGAAAATTGGAAAATAACGTACCCATAATAAATGTACCCCAGAACCTGGAAATAAAATTCCGTGGTGCAGTTATCAAGTGATGAAGTTGTCCAGTGAGGCAGTTGTCCTAGATTGTCTAAAAGTCTCAATAATTAATCCTTCCACTCTTTATCCTGCTGGTCCTTCCCTCTCCTTTAAACACTTTTTTAGAATTCCTTTCGTAGTGTGTAAAGAGTAAGTACCCAAAAACAACAGTCTGATGATTTGTCACACAATAGGCTTTTTACTGTTTCGACTCTTTACCGGAGTGGATATCCGATAACCAAAAACATCTATACGCTGCAGTATTTGGAACAACCCGTAGGCTTTTAACAACCACATCAAATTTGCATGCCTCAAAGTCATGCCGTAAAAACATCATACTCGGAAAAGTTAAAATCCAGGACCATCTTCAATCATATAGTTCTGGGAAACAAGAAAATTTTTTTAGAAACGATAAAGGAACATAAAGGATTCAATTAATGTGCATATTTCGATATAAAATAATGAGATCATGAAAATAGTATTGCACGTTGCACACAGATCTCAAAAGCAGATGTAGAGCTGTGTGGCAACCAGACATGTGCAGGCGGAAAAGTTCTGGGATGGGTTAGCCGGTGGCCGAAGGCCGCCGGAGTCCCGGATTTTTCCGTTTTTTTGCCCAAAAAACCGAAAAAATCCGGATTCTGGGGGGGGGGTGAGGAACCCCTCTAGGGGGTGAGGTTCAGGCCTGGGGGATGAAACTCCCCACCCCACCCCCCCCCCAAGCACATGTATGGTGGCAGCGCAAAATTTCATATACCACATGAGAAGGTAAAAGTTTGTGTAGTAAAACCAATGTGCCTTGATTGTGTAGACAAATAAAATCGAAAATAATATTTTATTGGTGAAACAAACGATACGACTGATACGATACAAAAGTTCTAATTTTTGGCACTTTTTTGCAAAAAACTCTCCCCTTCCGAAAAAGTTCCCAGAAATGCCCTGTATGAGATTAGAATGTTACATACCTGAAATTATGATTTTCAAACATCACAATGAATGTTTTCTGTACAGACTATATATAAAGCGGACTCCGTTTCATCATTGCGATGGTCAGACATCACGTGTGCTCCATAAGGCACCCATTGCATCTTGCCTCCATGCTCTGGTTTTCCGCAATGTCCGTATTTATTATAGCTGCTGTTGCCAAATTTCCGCGTCCGTAGCCCATGTTCCCAATTCACCCATCCTAGACTCGTCGAAATAGCAGTCCGCATACTTCGCCAAGTATTTTTCCTTTCACTAAAAGTAGTGGCTGTGCCATATTGCGGGCAATAGAATCCTGATACTGTGATTGTTTTGCTTACCTGTTAACGTAGGGCAAGGTTCTGACGTAACAATTTCCGTCACCTATAATTTGGATAACTTTTAAATAAGGGCCGATTTCATGGAAAGAGAGCAGGCCAGGTGGATGGATAATTTCTTTGACATCAAGCTTTTTGGCAATGTCACGACGTTGACTAAACAGTACTTGGATTGAAGCTGTAACGCCTTGGACTTTCCATCAACAACATTAGCACGGGCGTTTCATTGTTGGTTCGTTCTTCCGCTGATTTGTTTGGGTTCTCTTCAATTTCTTCTTTAACTGTATTCATTTCTGTTGGAAATGGCATTCTGCTTTGCCTGTGCCTTATCTTTGTTCTGATTTACCTTTGACAACAGTGGTATACGAGACTGCTTCATTTGGTCCAGCACTTCATCAGCTGGTAGTGCGTGGCACTGTTACTCGTTGGCGAAAAGTTCCCGCCCAAACATCACCGTAAACCTTTCTCCTGACTGCTTTTCGGGGTTGTGGTTTGATTTGCCGCATCCTATGATTAAACCTCTCAACGAGTCCTGTCCCTGGCGTTTAGGGATGCGACTGTTGAAATCCGCCTTTCCACTTTCCGAACGATTCCTCAGTGTCCTGTTGACGAAATCGCGACCCTGATTTGATGAAATGATCTTGGGGAAACCTGTACCAAGAAAAATGCAATACAAGGCCTGGGCTACGGTTACAGCTTTTTATTAGGAATATTACATTCTTATTAACTATTATTAAGTTTAGCTAATAGACAATTAAGAAATTGTGTGAAATTTTTTGGATGGGCCTATCAGATTTATGGAACTGTGGGGTCTCGTGGGACAGAACAAACAATTTGGACGTAGTACAATCGACGTACTGTCGGTGTACTGTCAGTGGTCTCGCCATTTTAAGCTTCCGTAGTAAACATACAACAATAAAGTGAGCCCGTTCCCATGGTTTAGACCAGTCACTGATTTGTATTGGCGGAAGGCTCAGTCGTTATCGTAGAAATCATTTACGATGAGACACTCTCAGCATTTGTGTACTCTTTATTTAGCTCAACGTAAGGCAACGTTTATGGAAACACTTGATCGTCAGCGGGACATTGGATGCAGTATTCTTACCTTTCATTTCATTTACATAACATTTAAAAATGGAGCAAGCGAATAATTCCTAAAACTTTACTGTTCAAATTATTAAGATTTTAATTCATTTTTAAAAAACTATTCAGGGACGGTTTCTAGTCCGCGCCATGACAATTCTTGCTAGACATTAGCACGCTATTCTAATAATGTAATTTTACATTTGTACCTCATTTGCATATAAACGGGCTGAACTTTAATTCTTCTTTATACCATAATTAAACGTGCGACACGATTTTGCTCACTTAACTTTGTAGTTCCCATGGGTCTCTAAAACCGGACCAGTGCGTGTTGCGTAATACTCCATTATCCTGAACGATAAGCAAGAGATACAGAAATGACATATAGTTAGCTTAGCTCAAGGCATTTTAAGCATTGGCGACACAAATGGACTCACCCCATAAGATCTTATTAGATTTGCGCAATAATTTTAGTTAGATCCAGTACCACCTCATATTTCGGTCCTGCTAATTTTAAATAGACTGAGTCTGATAAACTTGGGATTGTAAATGGAATTAACAGCTGTTGTGAAAGTCCTTGTTTAATTCACAATAGAAATAGTTCCTAGTTTTTGTATCTAGGCTTCACCTTATTGTTTTATTCTCACTATAATTCTAAAGTACCCCTATGATTTCTCAAGGGGGGCTAAACCAAATACCCCAATGTCAAAAAAGTTTCCGATTGCATTCTAACTTTGTCACATTAGTAACTAGGTTCCTTTAAAACAATTTAAGGTTTCGACGTGTTTCGTTTTTCATAGCAGCAGCCCCGCCAAGGTTCTGACCTGCGGCATTTTCGTGCAGGGGTCGAAGTTTTTTAAGTTTCCGCCGGACTGGCTGCAAGCCAAAGTCTTCAATTTTCGTGTAAACATAAAGGATCCTTAGGACTATTTTTGGGTTTGCGCAATTGCAAAATTGCCTGAATACACGCAAGTGCAGCACAACATTTACCACCATGTATCCCATCGCCAAATTATGGCAATGGACATATTTCGATTGAGTCTAATCCGCTGTAGACATTCGACTGGACTCATATTTCGAGCACAGATGTCTCCTAATACTACAACACTACATGTATGCAAAATTTGAAGCGTTTTAACCGCAGCGATAAAACGGCTTGTTCAATTTTTGCTGTCACATGCATGAAATTGGTTTTCCTCCAAAAAGGACAAGTTTCCAAGGTAGTCGAATTGATATAGAAAAGTACGCAATCAATAGGTCTCTACATTCTAAAAAATTTTTAAATTGCACCAAGTCACGATATTGCTTCTACGACGAAGGAACTTCCACCATCATAGTTTGCCAAATGCCGATTTTGAGCAGTTTTTCACTAATGCACAAGTTCCGAAATTCGCGATTTGATCGATTCTGTATGTTATGTTACATGTATGTTATGTTATGTTACAAACAAGTGCGTCCATAATTTTGGTCACCAAATTGTCAGCCGCATCTTCAAACTGCGGCGTGCCCAATTCTCTAATTCCCCTTTTTCTTCGAGGTCACTAAGTACCTGTAGAAAGTCGTACTTGTGACTTGCGCCGACTTTTGTTCCGTCCACTCTCTTCGCAAGAAGGAAATGTGTTACTAATCTGAAAATACAAAAATAGAATTACAAGTAAACTATTGCAAAGTACCGTCAAATATAACAAAATGCAAAAATACAGGCTGGCTACTACCTTTTTCGTCGCCGATATAGCTGAAAACTTGCATATGGGATTATAGGGCTTTCTGGCTCGTTAATCACAAAACAAGCCATTTTCCGAATGGGCTTTTCGTAAGCTTAGTGGGGCTAAAGTTATAAGCTTAACATATACGCTTATGCCGAGCTAGCTGAAAGCTTAGAAAAGGGAAGTCGAGCAGAGCATAGCGACTTGACATTCGTGTTCAAATATCGCAACATTTTTCGATTTCACCAGATTCGATTTTTTCAATTCGCAAAGGGGGACACCAAGGGAAACCAAAAATTTTTGTCGCAAGTTGCAAATGTTGCATACAGGGGTTTCCGGGTCGCTGAACACGAATCTAAAGTCCGTTTTTCGATTCAGTTTTTGTTTACTCAGCACAAGCTTACAACTTAAGCTTACAGCTTCTGCTTATATTAAGCCAACGAAAAGCTGAATTGAATACCAGATTTCAGATTAGAGCGAAGCGTCCCAGAAAACCTTTATATGCACCTTTTCAGCGAACTCGGCGACAAAAAATTCTCGGTTTCCCGTCCCCCCTTGCGAATCGAAAAATCTAGGTTCCCGAAATCGAATAATTTTGCGATATTTGAAATCAGCGTGGTCCAAAACATATCCATACCAAATTTCAGCTCAATTGGTCAAGTTTTTTAAATACAGAAACGGCATATAGTTAGCTGAACTCTAGGCATATTAAGCATTGTTTGGTAGCGGTCTCGTCTCGTATGAATTTAAGAAAAATTGGATACAAAACTTCGAATTTTGAATGGCTCACCGAAATTTTTAAGTTGACCAGCTTTTAACCTAAATCCTCTATAATCTTTGTGTCTTGTTTTAAAGAACATATGAAAATGTATTGTGTGAGATAATGAGCGAAATCGGTGACTATCTATCTTGGACCAACGCTCCCTCTTTGAACCAACTCCCTCTCTCTCCCTTTAATGTAATGTAAAGCTTACCCTTCATCGAAGAACTTGATCGCGGCCTGCACACTGAATTGAGAGTCATCGCATTTCTCCCCAATCGCTACAGTGAAGAGCTGCAGCCGCTGAATAACTTCCCGTGGTAAGTAATATCTGGTGGCCTTTTTCAGTTGAAGTCTAAGTTTTAGCTAAGCAGTCCACCTTTATTGGAGTTTTGGTATTCTGAAAAATATAAATGTATATACATATTAAGATTATACAGTGTTTTGCATGGTCATAGCTTGCAACCTCCCGAAAATGAAAACAAAAATAACTACTGAGGGAATAGTAGCTTGACAAAGTTGAAAAGGCAGCAATCAATTGTTTCGTTCTTGCGCCATAATTTCAGGCAAGCAAGGGAAAGCAAGAATACTCCACAGAACGCCATGTTGTAATGCAAGAGTTGCGCTAAAAAGCAACGCTCTCTCTGCAGCAAAGCTGAGTCCGATCATGTATTAGACTGATGAAGACTTCCTCGAAACCAGCAGAAATTGTCAAATCTTCTCTACACTACAAAGTAAAAGGCCTGGACACGGGATCGAGGTATTCCCCTGAAAACTTCCATAAGCAATTCATGTGCCCATCCGTAGATAACGTAGAAACAGCGGTGTGTCCATTACTATAGTAAGTGTGATGTTATGTGCCCATGAGCACACAGTTACATCATGTGAAAAACGGCGCTGATGAGAAACTGTGTGTTTAAAACATGTGCTGTTTATTGTATTTGTCTCAGCAATGACGTGGAGACTGTGTTTCAAAATTTGTGATGTTTATTATTTGATTCTAGCAGTGATCTGATGATAAATAGTGAGATAGTTAACGGACGAACGGAGGGATCACATTTTCACCATCACTTTCATGACTGAGTATGTGGCTAAATACATTGCAAATCTTGAACACTAGCTCAGCGTTTGTGTAAATGTAAATGCTGAAATAAATTTGAAGGTGTATATGCAGAACTTATTTGTTCATCAATAGTGCGTGGAGAGAAAAGATGTCATCATCATCAATTTCATGAATGGGCACGGGGTTAAATGTATTGAAGAAATTGAAGACTATCTCAGTGTTTGCGTAGAAACGTTTTAATAATTATTTTATTCAGCGCTCCAGAAAATCCTTGCATGCAATTCAGAAAACGTTTTCCGGTGCTGGAAAACGTGCACAATCTATTAATATCACATATGTAAATAACTACACTCTTCTCAAAATACAACAAGTTATGAAAGACGTCTTACCGGTATTCTTGTCGACGAAATACTAATGCGTAGCGAAATCTTATAGGCAAGATGCATGATGCAATGATTACTGTGTCTGCTTGGTCGCCCTATTATGTTGACTTTAAACTAATTTGCATACTCTTTCTTCAGAAAAATAAGTCAGCCGTATCCTACGATTGGGGACAATCATTGGCAATTGTAAACATTGATAGATTTAGATAACAGCTTCTTTAGATTCAGGTTTATTTCCCATTTATTTCCTTTCCCAAGCCATTTTGCATTTTGAACTTTGAAATTTAAAATTTAAAATTGATAAGAGTAGCAAGGTGAGCGAAAGCTCTTGTCCTGAAATCTTACAGATTGGAATTTTCTGAGGTTCTGAGCACGATTGAAATCCGGTTTTCGATTCCATTTTTCGTTAACTCGCTGAGAGCTAAAGTGAGCTGTTTATGCTGAGATAAAAACTGAATTTAAAATTCAGATTCTTACTGAGCACCCCAGAAAATCCCTGCATGCAAGTTTTAGTTATTCTTTGTTACATTATAACGTTACTCGTTACTTCTTGTTCCCCAAAAATTTCAAAGAAAATATTGAGGAGCAGGAAAACGTGATATTTTGTGTTCAATATATGTTAAATAACTAATTGTAGCCGAACGAATTTTTAAATACATCACCTTCATTTTCAATGAACCACTATAACAACTATATCAAATATGGAGTAGTATTTCCAATACACACTGATCCTTTCTACAATTGTTTGAACTGCTTACCTTACAGATGGTTACATCATACTCTTGAGAATCACTTACACCGGACAATGGAAATGAAAACCCTCATCATCGTTATCATGTTATTAATCGATAGACTCAGAACACTGCGTTAAACCAACTAAATTTGTATTCCATTTTTTAAGTTTTGCGGAGCAGGAAACGTGCACAATCTATTAATATCGCACATGCAAGTAATAACACTCTTCTCAAAATAAGACAAATTATGAAAGATATACCGGTATCCTTGTAGGCGAAATAAGAATGCGTAGCGAAATCTTATTCCACCCCCAAATTATGGTAATGGACATATTTCGATTGAGTCTAATCCGCTGTAGACATCCGACTGGACTCATATTTCAAGCACAGATGTCTCCTAATACTACATGTATGCAAAATTTGAAACGGTTTAACCGCAGCGATAAAAAGTTTTGTCCAAGTTTTGCTGCCACATGCATGAAATTGGTTTCCCACCAAAAATGGCAAATTTCCAAAGTAGTCGAATTGATACGGAAAAGTACGCAATCGATAGGTCTCTACATTCTAAGCAATTTTTTAATTGCACCAACTCACGATATTGCTTCTACGACGACAGAACTTCCACCATCATAGTTTGACCACATGCCGAGTTTGAGCAGTTTTTCACAAATTCACAAGTTGCAAAATTCGATCGATTCTGTGTCTGCTCAGCCAGCAGTTAATCTTTAAAAACACCTTACTTCGAACATTACTAACCATTCATTTTACTTCAAAAAAAGTTACTTCACAAACACAAACTCACAAACAAATTTTACTGAACAAAAATTAGGCTGGACCGGAGTCCACGTCGTCGGAACTGACTCTAAGAAAGGCAAAGGATCTCGGGATACGGGCTAATCCCTTGGGCTGGTACACTTGTTCCAAACAAGTGCGTCCATAATTTTGTTCACCAAATTGTCAGCCACACTTTTTAAACTGCGGCGTGCCCAGTTCTCCAATTCCCCTATTTCTTCGAGGTCACTAAGTAAGTACCCGTAGAAAGTCGTACTTGTGACTTGCGCTGACTTTCGTTCCATTCGCTCTCTTCACGCGAAGGAAGTGACCCACGATTCTGAAAATACCAAAAATAGAAATTACCATTGCAAAGTAATATTACCGTCAAATATAACAAAGAGCAAAGATAAGGCCACTACCTTTTTAGTCGCCGATACAGTTGAAAACTTGCATTTAGGGCATTCTGGCTCGTTAATCACAAATCAAAATCCGTTTTTCGAATGAGCTTTTCATACGCTTAGTGGGGCTAAGTTATAACCTTAACAGATACGCTTATGCGGAGCTAGCTGAAAGCTTACTTGGAAAAGAGAAGTCGAGCCGAGCTTATTGACTTGACCAATTGAGTTGAAATTTGATATGGGTATGTTTTCGACCACACTGAGTTCAAATATCCCAAAATTTTTCGATTTCGCCAGATTCGATTTTTTTATTCGCAAAGGGGGACACCAAGGGAAACCACAAAATTTTTTGTCGCAAGTTGCAGGACGCGAAAAGTTGCATACAGGGGTTTCCGGGTCGCTGAACACGAATCTGAAGTCGGTTTTTCGATTCAGTTTTTTGTTTGCTCGGCATGAACTTACAACTTAAGCTTACAACTTTAGCTTATATTAAGCCTTCGAAAAGCTGAATCGAAAAACGGAATTCAGATTCGGGCGCAGCGCCCCATAAAACCCCTGTATACAACTTTTCAGCAAAATTGGCGACAAAAAATTTTTGGTTTAACTTGGTGCCCCCTTGAGAGTCGAAAAAAACTCGAATTTCGCGAAATCTTCTAAAGGAGTCCTCTTATTCTGAAAAAATATAAATGTATGTATTAGGATTGTTATACAGTTTTTTGCATGGTCATAGCTTGCAACTACTGTATTGGCATTAAGCTTTGTCTGGTAATCAATTTATCTCATTTGTAAGAATCAGCAATATTCTTGCCGAATACGTTGTGTTGCCTGGCGACTGTCAGATTGCTGGAAATGAGCAAAACTAAGGTCTGAAACAAAAATGTGTGTAGAAAATAGCGATCACTTATATTGCATTTAATATTCATCATAGACCCATACATAGGTTAACGCGGGGGGTATGGGGGGTCCAAGCCCCCCCAACCCGGACAAGGTACAAGCCCTATCGCCGTCGGGGACAAGGGGTAACGAAGAAATGGCCAAGGGGTAACCAAAAAAGCCGGAAAAATTAGTTTTTACAGTAAAATTTCAAAAAATTTCCGTCTTCGCCGGAATTTTTTAGCTAAAATGTTTAATTTATCGGAAAAATCAGGCAAAATTTTGAAAGATTTTTTTGCAAATTTAGACAAAAAATTGCTAATTTTAATATAATTAGCGTTAATTTTTCGAAAAATTTAACAATTTTCTTCTTGAGGTACAAACACCCCTGAAAAGTTTTGTTCAAGGTACAAGCCCCCTCAAATTTTTTTGAGGACAAGCCCCCCCAAGAACCTGATCCAATGCTAATGTATGTACCCATAACATTATATATTTTCAAAAACTTCGCGATGAGAAGAAAACGTTTTATATAATTAAAATTTTAAAAAGATGGTATATTAAGCGTAACAAGCTACACTCAATTTTTTGATACCAGTATATTGAAATTTTGGGTCAAGGTGGTAAAATGAAATTTGAAAAATCTTTTACTGCGTTAAAGCAAGAGTACATAATAACTAAGAGTGTGACAAGCGTCCCACTCTTAGTTATTAGGCTGCAGACATCATCTGCACAATAACGGCCTACCCGCCCACAACTGAGTACCTGGTGAGCCCCCCCACAACTGAGTACCAGGTACACAATTGTGTACCAGCACTCGCTTGTATGTTTACATGTTAAAGCCAAAAACATTCTATCAGCAGCTGGCCACTTTTGAGCTTCAACATGTAAACATGCAAGCGAGTGCTGGTACACAATTGTGTACCTGGTACTCAGTTTTGGGGGGGTTCACCAGGTACTCAGTTGTGGGGGGGGGGGTAGGCCGTTATTGTGCAGATGATGTCTGCAGCCTAATAACTAAGAGTGGGACGCTTGTCACACTCTTAGTTATTATGTACTCTTGGTTAAAGCAACTGCCTTAATAGTATCGAAAATTAAAACAAAAATAACAACTACTGAGTGAACAGTTGCCTGTCAAAGTTGAAAAAGCGGCAACCAATTGTTTCGTTCGTCGTCTCGTTTCGTCATATTTGCAGATGGAAATCCAAGAATATTCCACAGAAAACCCCGATAAGCCGATAGTTTTGAAGTCTTTGAAATCTTTCAAAAAATTTTCCTGATCGCGAAGATTTTCAAAATATATAATGTTTTGGGTCTCTGATGAATATTAAATGCGGTATAAGTGATCACAGTATTCGACACACATTTTCGTGTCAGACTTTCAGCTTGCTGTTATAAAAGAAAGAAAGTGGGACAGACATTTTTACCTGCACTCGACCAAGCCCCGCGGATCCGTAATGGTGGGCTTAGCTATGTATACAGAAATCTGCTTCCCAGAAAGCTGTAAATATTGCTAGATTTAAGCAATAGCATCTGAAGTATTAGATTGAGATTGCGCAAAAAGCCAACCTGAGTGAATGATTTTGTCCTGAAAACCTGCAAATAGGAATTTTCTGAGGGTCTGAGCATGAATCTGAAATACTATTTTCGAATCCGTTTTTGGTTTATTCGGTGAGAGCTAAAGTTATCTGCTTATGCGGAAATAACAAAAACTTAATTAAAATTCAGATTCTTACTTAGCTCCCCAAATCCCTACATCCAGGTTTTCAGCAAAATCGGGATCAAAACGTTTGGCAGGAGCAGGGAAACTTGCAAAATCTAATATCGAATATGTATATATAAATAAAGTACATTCTTCTCAAAATAAAAATAAAATAATGGCCTTACCGGCATCGTAGATGCGAAGCGGAATCTCAATCTCGTAGGCGAGCACAAATACGAATACGAAATGAATAGTGTGCAGTGTGCAGTGTGCACGCTCGGCTGCACTATTATATTGGCAAAACTAATTTGCGTATTTTTTCCTCAGAAAACTAAAACCAAAACTAATTTGGATACTCTTTCTTTAGAAGAATGCAAAACGTGTAGTATCATTACGGCAAAAGTTCAAAAAGCTGAACTTTCATTTTACTAATCTATTCTAGAAAAAGACAAGAAGAATACAGCTCCCAAAATATTTTGGGATAGGAGCGGCCGTTGCAAAAATCAACCACCGGGCGCTAAAACTCCGTCCTCAAAGATTATTATTGCTTGTGCCTTGTACACTCAGTTAGCCTTTTTTATGTTATCATTGAGTATGTTTGAAATGGCAAGTTTTATTGATCACTATTTTTTGTTTCATTTTACTTCACTTCAGCCACTTTACCTTGGCTAGTTACTGGCCTGCATGATGAATTGGAATTCATTAAGGTACTGGTTTCCTTTCGGAATCCTTTACGTAAATGGCTAGAACTTACGAAATAAGCTATTTCCGTGCTCTTTAACATTGTGGAACCAGTCTCGTATTTTTAGGCCAAAAGATAAGAAAGTTTAGGTTTTTGGCCTTAGGATCCCAGTAGGTAGAGAAGGCACGGGGTTGGTTGTGGTTGTCATGGCTGGAAAGAGGACACGAAAATGAACATTTTTGCTTTTACAGCCTTTGAGCTATCTCCAGTGGTTAAGTCAGTATAAGCAAAAAACTGTTTTTTCGGTCAAAAAATGGCCATTTTCGAGGAAATCAGCTTTTTCAAAATTACTACCATAAGTTAAAGACAAAGTTGGCTTATTTACACTCAATCGATGCAGCGTCTAAATGCCCATTTTATGAATGCCTAGTAGCTGGACTTTATTGCTTTAAGCTAGAGATTTGGCCGAGAAGATTAGTTTTTGATTTATGTACTCTGTATAAGATTGTTCATAACTTAATTGATATAGAGTTTGATTCTTTGTTTCGTTATGCGGCTGTAATTGGCACACGCTTACATTATCTAGCGTTACGACCTGAAAGATTCAACCGATTTCATACCAGTTATTTTTACCATCAACGAGTATGTAATATCTGGAACCATTTACCTGAAGAAGTAGTGAGTGCTGAGTCCTTTTCTATATTCAAAACTAGACTTCTGTCAAATAGAGAGTTACTTAAAAGGTATGTTCGAGGGTGACGGGTTTTAATAAAAATTTAGGTTTAATATATTTTCCTTTTCGAATTGTCTTTCTGGGTTAAACCTAACATTTTATATATGCTTTTGGACTAATTTGATGAAATTTTTAGGTGGGTGTGCTTGTAAGGCACCAGATGGTGCGTATGTACACCCATAACCGCCCATAATAGCTCTGGTTCATGTTATCAATGCTTGCACATTATAGTTAGTATATATGTTGTACAGTAGGGACCCACCAATGAAATTGTAATCCTGTGCCCCATTCAGATTACTAATGTATGCAAATTTTGATGAATATAACTCCCAGGGAGGGTGAATGAAATGAACTGGTATGCTGCAGCCTCTCCGTGCTGGCTGGGTCCCACGAATATCTGTAGTATCTATGTAGAATCTAAAGGGCTTTTTCGTTTATCGTACAAATCCAGATTTGCCCAGTTACAGTTATTCGTAGTCTGCACGGTCTAGATCCCACCAAGGTAGTTTGGGGTAAGTATGTGAGATGTAGCATACCTACATACGCTAGGGGAACAGCTTTTGTTAAAGAAAAATTGCATGTCAATTTTTCTCAAAGTTGAAATAACTTGAATATATATTTCAATTTCTTTTTTTTGCTAGATTTGGCAACGTTTATACATACATTATATGTATATATATAAAATTTGAGAAATCAAAATTGTTTAGGTATATAAACGTTTTGATGCCAATTTAGATACTTTTATGTGATACGTATGCGTTTATACGTATATTATTGCGAAAATGAGATATCAAATTTGTTTAAGTATATAAATTTTTTGATACTAATTTACATACATGACGACGATTACAAAGTTTAGTGCTATCAAAAGCTGTGGACTGCACTTGTTCGAGGGGCAACTGAGCAGCGTACGTACGTCTGTTTGCGTATTTTGGAGTATATATAACATGAAATTATGACTGTGTGCTATGTAGTTCTCCCGTTTTGTGAATAGTAGGGCTTAGGGGCGAACAGGTGCAATCCATGGGGTGGGTCCACAGTACAAATGTGCAAACAGAATTATACGTGTTGTTTGCGTACTGTGGGGCGGTTGTTCATTTCATTCCATTCCATTCCATTCCATTCAAGAAAAACCATTGTGGCAAAACTGCGACTACTTTGTTTCGAACATCGATTTCTCAAAAACTACTCGACGGATTCCGGAGATTTTTGGCTGAATTGAAATTCGTACTTCTGCGGAGGGACGTTTTTTGGTTTGGGCTAAGACGTATCGAGTAGTAAGAAAAGTTAATGCCAAGTTGCGAAATTTCGTATTACTATGCACTTGGCCGATTTTCTCGAACGTTAAGACCTGCTGAGCCAAATCCAGAAAAACGTCCCTCGGCCCATGTGTCCTTCATATTGTGAAAGGTTGAAATCAGGATCTGAAAGATGTGAAGAAAAGTGTTCAGGGCGGGGATCGAACCGCCGAGCTTTGGTTTAAGAAGTAGAACGCTCTACCACTGCGCCACATCCCCGGACAAGGAGACTAGATTATTACGCTGATTTCAACCTTTCTGGGTTGCTGATATTTAACATACTCCCCTTGCTAATTTGAAATTCGGCCTCGAATTTCCAGGAATTGCAGGTCGGGTCCTCAAATCAAAGCACCATTGTGGTCTAAGGGCTGCTCCCCGGCTGCCTCCTAACCTGAGGCCACATTATACTTCATTCTTCTTCAAAGCCATATCAAATCACACAAGAACCAATAACCACAATATTAACCCTTAGCACCACGAGGACCACCATATACCAAACCAATTATCTCAAGGATCTGCAATCCCACAATTCCCAGGCATCACAAACGACTTCATTTCCTCAGAGCGGTAAGGCCACGGTACGGTCGCCAAATGTGAAAGGTTGAAATCAGGATCTGAACAATGTGAAGAAAAGTGTCCAGGGCGGGGATCGAACCGCCGAGCTTTGGTTTAAGAAGTAGAACGCTCTACCACTGCGCCACATCCCCGGACAAGGAGACTAGATTATTACGCTGATTTCAACCTTTCTGGGTTGCTGATATTTAACAATAAAGAACTTCTGGCCGATTCTTCAGTTTTGATAAGTCGATGTTCAAAATTTTTGGTCTATATTCATCCTGTTTGTTAGATGTCAGCATGTAAGAAGATTTCTGCTATTTTTTCCTTATTTTGGGAGTTTCGTAAGCCCATGTGAATGTTCCGATTATACGCTTTAAAACGATGTATAAAGCTCTTTTCAACTCCCAAAATTGCCAAAGTTATAGCGTTTCAAAAAATCACCACACAAGCATTGCACAAAAGGATACCACCACCTTAAGTAGGAAAATGTCGTGACGTGCAGAAAAGCCAGATACTTTGATGCAGCGCCAAGTCCATTCCATGTTCCTGTCTATTCCGAATCCTAAAATTGCTTTCCAGTTAAATTTGCTTGGAGTGCCATTGGTAAGATGAGCTGAACGTGGTAGTAAGGTAATGGAGTCACTAATTTTCCTTGTCAGCTTTATCCTACATTTGTGGACAACCATGCAGTTATTGGCAACCTGAATTCAGCAGACAGGGTTAATATAGTTTACAGCAATGGCGGAACAAGGAACGCCATGTTGTAATGCAAGCGTTGCCCTAAGACCAACGCTCTCTCTGAAGCAAAGCTGAGTCCGATCATGTATTGTCTGAATGGTTCAACGAAAGAAACAGAGTGTACGTACAACAATCACATGTGAATTGATAACAGTTGGCCTCGTGGTTACGTGAGTCAGTCTTTTCAAAATGTGATAACCTTTGGTTCATTCCTATCCGTGTTATTTTGACAAAAGGTAAATGCGCCGGTAACTTAATTCGGAGCAGAAAAACTGAAATATTCTTGCTCGAAATTTTTGGAGGCTCAATTTATTTATTTTTTCATTTTTAACACTCCTTGAATTTCGCATATGAAAAATGCACTCTCCTTAAAACAATCAAGTGTGTCAACAGAGTACTTTCGAAGATACATGATGTGGCAAAAACAGGGAAACAACAAATTATAAAACAATTAACAAAATAGAACTCTTACCTTGTACATCCGGGCCAGCAGACAGACAGCAAACAGTATAAATGAACTCAAAAATGCTGTCCACTGGGTTGCACTACTTATATTGACTTAAAACTAATTAGCATACTCTTTCTTCAGAAAGGAAAATCTTATGCAAATTATAAATAAATTGTATTTGTTTCTAAATAAAGTGACATATTGCACAATAGCTATGATCCAGACACGTGCAATGACAGAATTGATAATATTTGTAATGAACTGAGTTGGAATAAATAGAAAATTCGATTGATTTGATTAAATTTCGAGAATGGGGTCGTTTAGATTAGAGGTTCACTTACACGGAAGGTTAGCGCGTTTGCCTGATTAGACAAACTTAAGTACCAGATTCCCGAAAGGTAGTTTGCCAGAATCGGGGATCTCTACAGCTAACCTGTTAGGGGTGCTGTCGTGAGTTCGTTTTAGGTAGGGGTCGTTTGGATGATCGCAATAGGATCTAATTCAGCCGTTTGATCGCAACAGGATCGTTTTCAGGAATGAGATCGCGACAGGATCTGGTTCAGCGATAAGATCACAACAGGATCTGGTTCAGTAATAAGACCGCAACAGGATCTGATTCAGCAAGACTGTCCCTAACTAAGTCTAGATGAATACGCAATAATTTATTAACAATAACAGGTTCCGATATAATTTAGGAACAGTAACAATAATGATGATAAAATAATCAAACAGGGGCACTAGACAATTAATGTTCACTTCAACTATTAACAATATACGATCAAGGTACAAAGTACCAGGGTTGCCAACTCTTTTGTTAAATAATGCTTTAAGTTGACCAATATTTGGGGGAGACTAATTACTAATAATTCGACCACTGATTCTTCCTTTCTTCCTCTTTTCTTACTATAACTAACAGGACTTAAACGTCACTCTATTAAGCTAACTTTGGGTTCCTCTTCTTCAGGTACTGATTATAGGGTACAGTCAGGTATAGTGCGTATGTGTGAGTTGTGTATGCTATATTAGCTTCCTTATCCGTCTAATCACAAAATCAAACTAATCAGCAGTTAACTGATAATTAACTAAATTTAAAGATATTACACTTCTGTTCCGGGAATGGGTGAGCGGGCTTAGATCTGGTATTAAAGATTCTCAAGGAATCCCACATATCTAAGGCGGCTATCGGACGGTGGAGAGTACAGCATGAGAGGTTGGTCTAAGCGGGAAGTTACCAGAGATGCCCGAAGTATAATAATATAATTTAAAGACTGTAATTTAGATGATTGTCTTCTTTCAGCAAACTCCACTGGCTCCGGTATATTGCACGATAAACAGGTTAGGATTTAGGCCTTTGCCAGAGACCGGGGAGCCTGAGCTCCCGGGGGCTGAGATGCATAGAGCGAGGCCCCTTCGAACTAATAAGAAGCGAAAAGGTGTATACTAACTCTCTTTCGAGAGGCAATTCTTCTGTTGGCTGAGTCTCACTTTAGCACCAGTCTCACTTTAGCACCCTCCCTAAATATTAAGGTCATTAGAGTCACAAAAAGGTCATTCCCACTTTAGCACCTAGAGTCCCCACTTTAGCACCTTCATGACATGGGTTACTGTAGATGTTTTTCTTTCTCTTTAAATGGAAGTTGCACTTCAGCAAAAACGATACAATTATGTACTATCGTAAAAATCATTTTAAATTTAATTTTAAATATTCTTTTAATAATTTATTGTCCATAATTTTTGATTTTAATTCATCTTAAATAAATCGCAACATTGTAGTTTGTGTTCTCGGTTGCCCCCTCTACGTACACAGACAAACAAACAAACAATTATGAATGTTTTTTTGTATTTTGTAAATTAATCGATTAAATCTGCTACCTTTAATTTATAATTTACATTCTTGCATACAAAATTCACAATAACATGTATAGTACGTTTAAACTTTTATATTTCTAACAATTTTTGTATTGTCTACTTAAACTTTTATATTTCTAGCTAAAACTCTGTATTGTCTAAATTTGCTTGCAGAACTTGTATTATTTAATTATTTACTTGTACATTATCTGTGACTTATATAGTTACATATAGAGGGTTTATTTATTGTGAGGTCAAAATTCTAGTAGGGGAAAATTTTCTTACTGTAGGACTCGTTTTGTAAGCAAAGTCCCGGGACTCAAGGTGCTAAACTGAGACTGGTGCTAAAGTGAGACTCAAAAAGGTCAATGCGTGGTCAAAGGTGCTAAAGTGAGACTCAGCCAGCAGAAGAATTGCCTCTCGAAAAGAGAGTTAGTATACACCTTTTCGCTATCTTATTGGTTCGAAGGGGGCCTCGCTCTATGCATCTCAGCCCCGGGAGCTCAGGCTCCCCGGTCTCTGGCTTAGGCCTAAATCCTAACCTGTTTATCAGCAATATACCGAGAGCCAGTGGAATTTGCTGAAAGAAGACAATCATCTAAATTACAGTCTTTAAATTATATTATTATACTTCGGACATCTCCTGGTAACTTCCCGCCTAGACCAACCCCTGTGCTTGTACTCTCCACCGTCCGATAGCCGCCTTAGATATGTGGGATTCCTTGAGAATCTTTTAATACCAGATCTGCTTCCGCCCACACAGCAACATGCAACGAACGAAGCAT
>JASAND010001432.1:0-19486 GCA_030248195.1 Trissonchulus latispiculum
TCAACAACAACAACAACGGTTTATTTGGCCGATTGCAGACACAAGAACAATGTTTACACGATAACAACAATGCACAAATACAGGCCAAAAGGGTTGCATACAAGAATTCTGCATGCACCACTGCATAACAAGCATTACGTACGTATAGATGTATAGATTAGTATTAACACTGTAATACATAGTCACGGTAACACCACAATACAGAAAATATTACAAGCCCCACATATTAGTCAAAAACATACCGTAACAAACTCCTAAAATCAACAGAGTCAAGGAGCCTTTTAAAAACTATGATATTAGGTGCAGTTACAAGATTTTGCTCCAGCTTGTTCCAAACTGAGATAACTCGATTTGCAAAGAAATGTTTCCTACAATCTAGTCGGGACTTGAAACCTTTTAGCTTTAACATGTGGCCTCTGGTGCCGGATTCAGTTGCATAGGTGAAAAATTCTGCCGAACTAACGTTATCTATCTGATGGACTATCTTATACGTTTGAATGAGATCGGCCTTGAGTCTACGGCATTCTAACGACTCAAGCCCTGTCACTTTTAAGCGGTGTTCATACGAATATTCCTTAATTTCAGGTCCAGCCGCCAGGCTGGCTGTACAGTTCGGACAGCTATAGTTGTCCACATCCCATTGAGAGAGGGCCGATATTTCGCGGGTGGACAGGTTGGAGCATTTTCCGCTATGGACCCATAGCCTGCAGGTCCTGCATTTCACCGAAAAGTCACGGTAGCCGACCCCTTTCCCACAAGATGGGCAGGGCCACCTAGGGGTAGCGGTGTCAGGTAGTGGTCCTGGATTGGGCTCGATGTCACCGGCAGCCAGCAGGAGGAGGGCCCAGTATGCCGGGTTACCGGGCCCTCCCGTCAAAAACCCGACTGATGAGGTTCTTCGCTTCTGAGAAGGGTAGCAACCACGGGGATGTGAAGTCCATTTTGTGGGAAGCCGCCCCACTTCGGCAAAGCGGACATCTTCGGGGCAGAAACCACCACCTATTCTCTACATTGATCAGCCTTGGCTGCCTTCATTTGAAACTTACTTTGGGTTACTTTGGGGTCGGGACAGTCGACCCATGGGAACCATAGGCCAACTCCAGCAGGATAGGCTTCCCACTTTGAGGCTTTGCTTCATTTGAAAGTATATATTTGAAAGTAAGTAGATAAACAATGCAGTTCTGATAACGAGGGGTTCAATGTGTTCTGCACTGTCAGCGCACAATCTTGTATTAAGTCGATGCGAAAAGCAGTTGACATTATGTACGTGTGTTATTAAGTTGTATAACGAGCTCAACTACATCCTTGCAGAGTCATGCTGACAAATTGCAAAATTTTCTGCAAAACTGCCGATAGCAGCTGTCTGGGCAGTTTTCGCGAATATGGGATGTTCATCGAAGCTGGTCCATATTAGTGTGGTTTTAACCAAACTAGTCTTCCTGTCATTTACAACCTGCCCCTCCCATATTAACATTCTAAAACCTAGTGTTCTGTCTGCGTAAAAACCTAATGTCACCCTGCAATTTTCATGCTCCGTCAGAGCATTTTTATTCCTATTATAGGGGGGCGCGATAGCGACCCCCTATAATATGGGTGTAAAAGGCGCTGCGCGGCCCTTAGAGACCCGTTCGAGCACCGTCCCAGCTAAATACTCAACGAAATTACACAAATTTCGTATCTTTGGAATCAAAATTTTCAGCTTTGAAAATTTTCGATTCCGGACAAGTTAGGTCCGCTTGTTTTTTTCCGTGTAAGCCGTTTTAGTCTAACTCACAAACTGAACGATCTGGGCATTTTCAACCGGTGATGTTTGGTTTTTCTGAGAGTAGTATATTTGTTAATCTACCTTTTGGACAATTTTCCTCTGCCCGAAGGTGGCCTGACCGCTAAGATGGCCAAAAAAGCCAATTTTGTGTCATTTCTACAGGGCTCAGGGAACGAGCTAGAGAGACGCGGCTTGTTGCATAAAGAACTTTGGGATGGGTAGCGTGTCATAAAGAGGGCGATTTTTGATATCTGGCCGGGATCGTTCTGGCGGCCGGCCCAAAGTTTGTCCGGCCAAATAGCCATTTTGGAAAAATTTGTAAGTCCCAACTCCACAGAAAATAGTCAAAAATAGGCATAAATATGCAGTGTATTGTATTGTATTATAATATAATGTGTATTGTTTCTTGTTTCAGATGTAAATCACTGAAATATCCATCCACATTACCTCAGACTAGTGTCATCATAACCTACTACAATGAGGCTCGTTCTACGCTTTGGAGGACTGTCTATAGGTGCGCACCTAGTACTTATGACAGAGGGTTTGCGTTGACTCCAAATCGATAGTCACGGATTTCGCTCATTAATTTTCACACACAATATAAGGTACGCATGCATGCTTTCAAAAACCCGACGATGTAGTAGAGTTCGAAACCGTTTTTTAATAATAGCATAAGGATTTGTTGCTTGCTTGTACTGAAAGCTTTGGCATTTTCGTAAGCGCTCTGACGTCGTTGTTTTAGTGTTTTTTCGCGAAGTCCTGAAGCGAGTCTGGCGGAGATTATTTTGATTGATGATAACAGTGACGATCGTAAGTTCGCAGGAAGCAGCATACTCCTATAATAAGTTCTCATATTTATTTTGCAAGCATTACACGGATACGCATTCATATATAATGATAAAGTGCATCTGCGTACACATTACGTACGTATACATTTGTGTGAGTGAGTGTGTTTGTGATAGAGCTTTCAACCGGTGGGATTGGGAGGAAATTGTGTTTTGAATGGAATGGATTTATTCTTATGTATGTGTAGGGTCGGTGAGGATAACTGTCGCTTTCTATCGCGCCATGACATTTTCTCTATATGACTAAGAGTGGGCGGATAATGTAATTTTACTTTGATTAGAAGCTTAGATTGGGTTGTTGAAAAAGGAAATCTCATTATTGACACAAGTTGGTTTATGGTTATCGCTTGCTAAAGACTGACTACATGATCTATCTTATGTTACGTATGTCCGTATAAATTTGTTTCATAAACTGCGGTAGCTGAAGGATTTCTTTTGCAAATTTGGAAGGAAATGGTAGGAAACAGTATGAAACAAGTATATAGCAGTCAGCAGAAGAAAGTATGTAAAACTAACACACGTTACTGTGCTCAGTGTGCATCCAGAGACATTCCCGGAAAAATCCGCTTAGCGTTTTTCTTCTGTAAACATATTATTCGACCTTGACTTGGAATTCGTAAAATATTTTTCATGTTTGAATTCGTTCATTTCTTAACTATTTGATTAAATTATTCTATATAATATATATGTGTGTTTTCTTTTAGTGTTTGATTTTTAGCTACGGTTGGGAGCGATCTGTCTGTGATTGAGAAGGTTGTCATTCTTCGAAATGAGAAACGAGAAGGTATATACATACCACCTGCACGACATTATGCAAGAGGTTTGACTTGGTCAGGAAAAATACGTACGTCCTATCGTGTCCAGCAGGATTCCAAAAAAACTCAGTAACTTCAATGCTGTTTTGAGTTTTGTTTGTTTATTGCTTCCTGCAAGCTGTAGTTTGGGTATTGATTGTGCTTGTGTGTGTGTGTTTGTCTTAGGTCTGATTCGATCCCGAGTCCGCGGGGCGGAGGCGGCGACGGCCCCCGTCCTCACCTTTCTGGACAGTCATGTGGAGTGCAATGTGGAGTGGCTGGAGCCCCTCCTCGCCAGAGTCGTGGAGGTAATTCCAGTTCACGCCCTCTCAGGAGCACGACGTAGGACCTAAACGGATTAACTTACACGGATTAAACAGATTCAACACCCTATTTATAAAATTGTGGACTAAAACACGTATTGTAAGGGGGCGGAGCGGACCGTCGTCGATTTTTCTCATTTTCACATATTGTGTACTTCGCATGGCTCTGTAAAACAAGACAAGTGCGTTTGTTGCAAAACCTTTCCCGTCAATTCACTACAACCCTTCAGAGGTGACCCCCGATATGTGTTAAACATAGAGAAATGGAAAATTCTTTCACGTCAACAGCTCAAAATTGCATCTGGACTTGGCAATTTCTGTGCTAGCCGGTAAAAACCTCGTTTCGGCGGATCGGCTGTTTGGGTCGGCTAAAGTGGTCAAAAAGTACTCTGGGACAAAGAAACACGCGAAAAACACTGAAACAACAATTATTTTATTTCATCGAATTTCGAAAGATTTACTAATTTTTGCATTTTAACATGGAAACTGGCAAATTTGATGAAACCTAGCCAGTTGATGCTGCAAAGTTTGATGTTTGATTTTCTCACATAATCGCATGGGCGAGAGGCAGCGACGTATCCAGGATTTTGAAAAGGAGGGGGTTTTAACAGAACTCTTCGAAATAGGCAGGGGTTTTGACAAAATTTTTACTTTTTGTAATAAAGTATTGATAAAATTTTTCTTTGGACAACCCAAAAGGGAGGGATTTTAACCCCCAAAACCCCTCAGGGGGGCATGTCTTTGAAAGATTTTGCGAATTTATGCGTTTTTGTGTAAAAACTGCCAGAAACCGCTAAAAATGACTACGTTTAGGTGTTTTTAAGCTAAAATAGCAAACATTTCGTTAAAAATCAGGCGAGGCCTGAGAAATTTTTGAAAATTTAGTTTAAAACTGGTGAGATTTGGCAATTTTTTGGGGTTATGGGAGAAGGTCGGAATTTATGGCGGGACCTCGAATGGGGAGTAGGTCGCCGAGTATGGGGCCCCCACTCCCACCCCCCCCAGTAAAAATAAGCCAGGTCTCCTTTGGTGAGTCGAGTGTCATTTTGTAA
This sequence comes from Trissonchulus latispiculum, assembly GCA_030248195.1. Taxonomy (NCBI): domain Eukaryota; kingdom Metazoa; phylum Nematoda; class Enoplea; order Enoplida; family Ironidae; genus Trissonchulus; species Trissonchulus latispiculum. The sequence continues at coordinate 4,780 of JASAND010001432.1, forward strand.
TTTGAAATAATCCCATTGTGTCCCTGTGCTCAGATTGAAAGAATAAATGCGAAGTAAATGTGGAAGTATATATATTTAGTAGTATTGTCGTGTAAAACTCTCTTAGAAACTAGTTGAGACTTGTTGTTCTTATTTTGCTGTCGGTGCTGGAGGTTTCTGTTGGTGAAGAGTCTGTTGTTGGATTTGTTCGTTTAGGAGCCCACTGCAGTCGTTGCTCCCATAATTGATGTGATCAATCTGGACAGCTTCAACTATGTCGGGGCCAGTGCTGATCTGAGGGGAGGTCCGTTTATGGCTATCTATTCTGATTCTCCTATCACATGTTGTACCATTACAGTGGTGAACACTTGCTGCTGTTTTCTGTCAAGAGTGCATAGATAGATAGATAAGAATGAGTGACTCTGCGGTTTTAGGAGTTGGAAACCTTAGAGCTCAGTGAGAGGGGAAACTACGCGGGTGGGACTGAAAATCTAGCTAACACCCGCACTTTTTCCCCATCTTCTTAACCTGTATGTCTTTTCGGTGATCGATTATGTTTCAGTATGTAACGGGTAGGTATGGACATAGATGAATAATAATTTTTAAAGTGTTGTGGAGAAAAGGGCGCTTGGAAATGACTTATGCGCCAAGACAGGCCTTGTCATAGGGAAGGGGTTTCTTTCTGGTATGTCTCTCGAGGCTCCTTTAACAAACGTGGTTTTGTGTCGTACTTTTATCTTGCCTATTGGTGGTCTGTATTTTGGTTTTGTTTATTCAGAGGTTTTCTTTATTCTCTGCCCCGTCCCCCTTAATTTGGGCTAATTTTCTCACCTTGACCTGTGTTCTGTCAAGAAGGTGGGGCAGCCTGGTTCGCTCCCCTTCCCGCTCTTTCCTTTGATAGAGACTAACGGTGGACAGTTCCTCTGTTCAGTTGTTTCTGTTTTTATTTGTGGCGGGCGCACTCCATTGTCAGCTGGTTGTTCCTGTGTGGGACGCACAGGGAGCGATTCTTTCTTTTATCTGTATTATGTTTTCCTTTGTTTGTTTGTTACCGCTGCCGAGTCCTCCAGAAGTTGAAGACCATTTTTTGCTTTTACCATTAGTGCAGTCTTTGAAAGTCTTCAATATTTTCGTTTTGAATTCTTCGGAATATATAGCAATGTTCACAAAAAATCAGCCGGAAAATTTTTTTCCATGGTAATAGCCACAAGACCCAACCTTAACAATTTGTAAGTTTGGCCCACCTCTTCCGACTAGAGTGCCCAAAATAGTCGACCCACCCAAAATCCGGATCAAAATTGAAATTTTTGCTGGTACTCACTATGGACTTTGCGCAGTTACCCCATATTATGCATGTGACATGTCCTAACTCTAAGCTATCCAACCATATATTGGATTCCCTGCCATGTCCTCTGGCTTTGCCACCGGCGGGTGATCTTTTGCGAACAAATTCACAAAAGAAAAATCACTATCAACTTTGTGTAAAATGCTTCTGGGGCAACCGCTAGGGCAAAACTAATTCCACATTCGAGCTCAGCGACCTGAAATACCTATATAGCGCATGTTTTAGGTACCTCAACCCCCTTCTGGCAGGCGGTCCGGCCGATGGACCCGGCCCGGACCCAGGGGGAGGTTAGGATCACCTAACTGGACAAAAGCTACCTAAAAACTAATGCCAAACTAGTGCCAAATGCGAGTTTTTAGGCTTCTGGGACCTTGAAATAAAATTTTTGGTCAGTCACGTGACCCCGACCCAGGTCACGTGACCCTAGGCCAAGTCACGTGACCCTAGACCAAGTCACGTGACCATATCAGATGCGAAATTACTCCGCCAAATTGATTGTTCCGTGCTTGCTAGAGCAATACAACACAAAATAAGTGGGTTCTTCTGGTATCAATAATAAAGGTCAAGCATATTGGCCTGGGTACCCGCTTTGGACCCGGGGGCCGAGAATAAAAATTCGAAGTTCGCCTGTTCAAAAAACTTGGGGGTCCAAGTTTTTTGCATAATAATACTATGGACTATGCTCTATTTGTGCATGAAAAGAAAAATTTCCTAACTATGTCCTGAGATCAGGTCCGGTGGTGATTTTTTTGTGAACAAGTGATTTTTTTGTGAATTCGTTCACAAAAAAAATCACAAAAATTTTTTATTGCTCACGCTACACAAGGGCTACCGGCATGAAATTTGCACCATATGTAGAGGGGCCACTGCCGTTCCATACGTACCAAACGTTTTTCGATCGGACTTCATTTGCGAAATTGCCAGCAAAAATTCGATTTTTTATTTTTTTGTGAACATTGCTACAGGCCATTCCTAGGAAGGCGTAAAGATTGTACGCAATACTTAGGAGTCAAAAAGCTGGCGATTGTTTGTAAGCTCTTTTATTTTCCTACTTTGGAATTGCGTGCGACAGGAGGCAGTACCCCCTTGGATCCGCCCCTGGCTAGCCTTTGTTTTTGTTTGGCTGGACAAATAAAATTTTCATCATAATTTTAATCAGAGTACGATACGACTATTGTTACTGTCCAGCTGTAGGCCGCTTGTATTCACATTTTCTCACCGCATAGATAAGATACTAGAATTGTGTCTTGTGGGAGGGTAGACATGCTTTCACGCAGGGGTGGGGGAGTGACGCATGCCTCAACACTCGTCAGTTTTAATGCATTTTTTATTTATTCATGTGATTTTTATCAACACTTGAGTATGAGTTTATATCGTGTTTTGTTTAATATCTAACGCGTTTGTTAGTTTTTTATTTCACGTAGCTTTTTATTTGTGTGTATGTAATGTGTGTACTGTGTTGCTTTTAGTTGTTGTTGTTGTTGTTGTGTTATGTACGTGTATGTGTACTCTGTCTGCAGGTTTTGGTTGGGACTTGACCTTTCGTTGGGACTACATGGACGAAACTCGTATGCGTGAGCGACACCAGCACCCTACTGCACCAATCAGGTATTGTAGCAATGGACTGCAGGATTGCCCGCCCACTCCCCAGCCTCATTTTTCAGCTAGCCTAATTTGCATATTCAGATGCTTGCTGCATAGCTTAGCTGCATAGCGGTCCCTCCGGAACCAGGGTATAGAAATAAGTAAGAGTGTGACATTCAGTCAGCTCTACAGCAGAGAGCCTGCATGACCTGGCTTTTGTGCTGATAGCGACTGAGGAACGAGTCAGAGCTACTCGCCATGTTGCACTCTTACCTATTCTGTACTCCAGGGGCCAATGTTATCAAAATCGGGTTGAGTTCAACCCGGGTTGAACCCATTTTTGGGTTCAACCCTAAAATTTCCGGGTTGACTAAACCCCGCTGCTCAACCCAATGTTATCAAACATTTTTGGGGTTGGGTTAGCTTAACCCGGGTTGAACTGTTTCAACCCCAATTTGAACCCAGTTTTCAACCCAAAAAGAGCCTTAGCGTGAAGAATGCTACTGGTCCGACTATTTGAAGGCGTGTAACGAAAGATTGCTATAAACGCAACAAGTTATGTAAGAACAAATTGATCATTATGCAATTCATTCGTTTATCATGTGTTGATATATTAGCAAATAAGACATTCACTGTGGCCACAAAAGTCAAGGAACAAATTTATGAACAAGACTGGGTCAACATTTTACTTCACTTTGATCGGCTTTATTTTATTTATATCGTGTTTTTGTTTGGATTTCATGCCATGTTTTATGAAAATATTTAAGTTTTTAAAACTAGTCTATTCCTAGTGGCGTTCGTCAGCTATGGCCAATTGGTAAAACTGGAACAAAAGGATGGCTCTCCATTATCTCAACCCGGGTTCAAATCTCAACCCTCCTAGCTGAGGAGGGTTGAGATTCTGCGATTTCAACCCGAAAATCAACCCAAATTTTCAACCCGGATTTAATGATAACATTGGGTTGGAACTCAACCCAGATTTCAACCCTAACCCTGCTATTTCAACCCGGGTTTATTCAACCCTATTTTGATAACATTGGGTTGAAGTCTTCAACCCTAATTTCAACCCGGGTTCAGGTTTCAACCCGGGTTGAGATGCTTGATAACATTGGCCCCAGGGGTCAATGTTATCAAGCATCTCAACCCGGGTTGAAACCTCAACCCGGGTTGAAATTGGGTTGAAATCTTCGACCCCGGTGTTATTAAAACGGGGTTGGACAAACCCGGGTTGAAATAACAGGGTTGGGGTTGAAATTGAGGTTGAGTTCCAACCCAATGTTATCATTGAATTTGGGTTGAAAATTTGGGTTGGTTTTAGGGTTGAAATGGCTGAATCTCAACCCTCCTCAGCTAGGAGGGTTGAGATTTCAACCCGGGTTGAGATAACAAAAAGCCACTCTTTCTTTCATGTTTCCTGTTTACTGTTTACTGTTTACCTGTTTACTATAGCTAATGAAATGCTGTAGCTATATAGCTATAATCAAATCAATCCAATCAATCAACTAATCATTCAATCATTCAATCAATCAATCAATCATTTGTCATTTTAATTTAATTAATGGAATCAATTATCAAATTTAAAAAACTAATGTTTTGATACCATAAATAACTATTTCCATATTAATTTGTTACGTTTAATAAGAATTATTGGGCATTGCATGCCTGCGGCAAGCTCATTCTTCAAACAATGTAGCTTTGTGAATCGGGGTTGAAAACTAGGACGAAAATGGGGTTGAAATCGGGGTTGAAGCAAGTCAACCCGGGTTAAGCTAACCCAACCCCAAAAAAGTTTGATAACATCGGGTTGAGCGTCGGGGTTTAGCCAACCCCGAAATTTCAGAGTTGAACCCAAAAATCGGTTCAACCCGGGTTGAACTCAACCCGAATTTGATAACATTGGCCCCTGGGGCCGATGTTATCAAGCATCTCAACCCGGGTTGAAACCACAACCCGGGTTGAGATTGGGTTGAAAACTTTGACCCCGGTGTTATCAAAACCGGGTTGAATTAGCCCGGGTTGAAAAAACAGGGTTGAGATTGAAATTTGGGTTGAGTTGAACCGAATTAACCCTGGCAAAAATAAGTCAACCCCAAATATTTGATAACATTGGGTTGAACACCGGGGTTTAGCCAACCCTAAAATTTTAGGGTTGAACCCAAAAATGGGTTCAACCCAGGTTGAACTCAACCCAATTTTGATAACATTGGCCCTGGTTAGGGTTGTGCTCAATACGAAAAAAGTGGGGCCGGGGCCGGCCCCCGGCCCCCCAAATTGGGGGGCCGGGCCGTGGGCCGGGCCGCTTCATTTGGGGGGCCGGCCCCGGGGGCCGGCCCCACCACCGGCCCCCGGGGCCGTGTTCAACACCGGCCCCCGGAGCTGAGTTCACCACCGGCCCCCGCGGCCCCCATGCCAGAAAAATTTTCTTTATGAATATAATGATTTGAAAATAGTAGTTTATTTTGCATAATTTTATACACTTACGTTGCAAGATTGCGTTATTTTCTTTGCTCTGTGAAAATAAGTGACTCCAATACCTTATTTCAATACTATACCTGCCCAAGTTAACCTATCTTGCCAGTGCAGTGGCACATCAAACAGGTTAGAATAAAAAATGTAGGAGTTAGAATAGACAGAATGGAATGTATACTCCCCGCCGGAAACATTTTGGGAGAGGGAGAGAGAGAGGAGAGAGAGGGAGGGAGATTTCCCTTCTGTCCCCTTTTCTAGATACAGGTTAACAGAAATTTAAAGGTTCGTCTTGTTCTGGCGAAAACTTGCAAGCAAAACTACAGGTTTCTTAAGATTTATGTACCACAGGAAGGAAACTCTTGTAATTTTTACTATTTGAATGTTTGCCAGAAAGTATCCTACAACAGCCTGTAAAAATTACGAAAAACTCCACCGGCAACTAACGGCACAGGATCACTCTTGTAAGAAAACTACAAAAATGTCTATAGCTTCCATCAAACTCACTAGGAGGGAATATTAGATAGAGGGAAATTTAAGAGATAGAGGGAACTCAAGGAATATATAAAAAACAGATTCTAATAAGCAGCATACAGTCTATACATCTTGATAAAATAAGAACTGATTTCCGATTAATACTTTGTTTCGACAATAATTTTCTAAGTTTTCCAAGAAAGCATTTCCAAGAAGTTATGTATAGAAGGTGAAATCTGATAGTTTACCGAAAGCTAAAATTAAAAAAATAGCTAATAACATCTTTTTTGAATACGTCAGACTTGGCAAATTTCATACTTTCCAGCATGAAATTGAAACGGGGGCTGGTGTGGGGCCGTGACCGTCACCGGTCCCCGGGGCCGTGTTAGGCCCGGCCCCCCCAATTTCGGGGCCGGGCCGCGGGCCGGCCCCCGAAAATAAAATGGGGGCCGGGCCGTTTGGGGGGCCGGCCCTACCACCGGCCCCCCGCACAACCCTAGCCCTGGTTAGCTTCTGAGCCAACTCTTTTGCATGGCGTGGTTGCCTGCTTGTGTCCTTTCGGCTCGGACTCTCGCTTTTGTCATCCTCTTTTGCTTCTGTCTATCCAGCTAGTCCTCCCGTCTCTGCTCTGTAGCTACGTGTCTGTCCATTCGCTTACTCTGGTGGTTTGGTGCGTGGCTGGGAGTCTGATGGATAATCTTTGAAAATTGTTCATTATAATATGGAGTTGGGGGACTTTCCTTATACTTAATTGCGACGTTTGTTTCTGGTCTGTAGGTTTCGGCTGGAATTTGGTGTTCAAATGGGAATTTTTGACTCGGGACGGCCTGAATGCTCGCCATGCCGGTAACCAGGCAAAACCGATCAGGTTAGCTGCACACGGTGGTCCCGTTCCCTTCTCATTCGACCTCCTCGCAGGGAGGGGGGTCATGCCATCTGTCTTTCAGTTCTGGATTGGGGTAAGGGGTAGGGGTGTCTTTCGTAGTTTTGAGAAGTTCTACTGGGTTGTTAAAACTCCTAGTTAATGTGCGAAAGCGGCTTGCTTACTAGACTTAAGGACTACGATGGCAGGGAATCCAATAAAGTATTGAATGGAGGTGAAGCTTTATCTTTAGTGAAACGAGTAATTTTGGTTCATAGCGGGTGGAGGTGAAGAATTCGAGGGGGCTACTTGGGTAAAAAGTTTGACCCACGCCGATTTCTCTCAAATTGTGCCCATTGATACTCCCTGGGATCCTACACAATACATTGAAATTTGAGACGATTTCCTCCAGGAAAAAAAGTTACAGTACTTCAAAATTTCCATTTTCCGTTGAAAATGGTCCATAAAACTTGTCGAAGGGTTTCCCCAAAATTCGGTGTCTAACTGTTATAGTAATCGTTTCTGCGAGGCATCCCCAAAAATTAGACGGAATGCGACATTTTTCGAAATTTTTCGAACGTTACAAATATGCACAATATCAGCATCAGTCAACAACTGTTTTCAATTCTAAACAACTTATCTTGATACCACAAACGTCCATTTTGTAGCCGTATCAAGTTATCGGTCAAAGGCTTGTCTTCGTGATTTTTCAATTTCTGTGTTTTTGGGCCTGTCTCACTGAAACCATTACCACAAAATTTAGAAACCGAATTTTGTAAAAAAAAGCTCTGCGACAACTTTTTGCTATTGTATTTGGCTACAAAATGAGCTATAGAACGTTTCGAATGGTTTTGATTTGAGTAAGTTGTCGTTGCCTAAAACGAAAAATCTCAAGTTCCGCTTTTGGGCCATTTCCAATTGGAATTGGAAATTTTGAAAGACTGTAACTTTTTTATTCCTGGACGAAATCGTCTCAAATTTCAAGGATTGTGTATGTCCCTAGGGAGTATCAATGGGAACAAATGAAAGAACACGAAACTAATTTGTGTCATTACGCATCTCCGACCCAGAGGCACTCGGGCCTGAGGTGGGAATCGAACCCACAACCTTTAAAGCAATCTAGGCCAACGCTGGACCGATTGAGCCACTCGGGCGCAATCGAACCAAGCTTAAGTTTGAATTTGTTCCCAAACCGTAGTGACCCGCTAGAGGACGCTTTCGCGTCGTGGTGCCAACTTGAGCGAAATTCCAGTGCGGGTAGAATTTTGGACCCAAGTACCCCCTCCTAAAGCGTCATTTGAGCTGGTGAAATTGAAAGGTAATGGAGTCGCATCTCTTTATCTTGGAGCATTGAGGGAGTAGTTTAGGTTTTGAAGTTGTTTTAGAGTGTCACTGTGCACGTGCATGCATACTGCCGTAGGCGTATATGTCGTGAGTCACATAGTGTAATTGGGCACTTCATGAAGTGTCAGGTCATTTCTGACTTTTCATGAAGTGCCAAGTTCCTGTAAAGGCAACTGACACATGGTGAAATCCCACAGTATACTTAATCATAGGGCCGCGGCAGCGACCCCTATAATATGTGTGAAAAGTGGCTGGAGACAGTGTAAAATAAGCTGCGCAGAAGCTGCGCAAAATCCTGCGCAGATCCTGCGCAGAGTCTCATGCGCAAATTGTAGAGCAACACATCGAGTTTAGTGTGTCTGTGAAGTTTCAGTCCTGTATCACTTACAGTTAAAAAGTTGCGCCCCGGACCGGTTATGGCGGCGATGTTTTTTTTCCGGTTTCTCCTATTTGATGGTGGTGGTTGTGCTGATAATGTTCCGCCGCTTTCACGTGATCTGCAGCGGTGGGCCAACCTAAAGGGGCTATGGGGTCTAGTAGTGCCCTCTAAAGAATCTCAAGAATCACAACTTTTTTGCGCCCCAGCTGCGCCACAGCGCCGCAGTGGCGCCGCAAAGTCGGCTTATAAGCGAAAAGGACCATTTTTTGTGGTCGTCGCTCAAGTCGAACGTTACGAGCTGGAGCCGATGTCATTTTTTATATTCAGAAATTACATATATTGAGACTAGTAATAGGCCAGCACCGTGCTGGCCTATTACTACTATTGAACTAACTAACGGTCCAGGTTGCTTTCGTCACTTCCTAGCGACCACAGCGGTCCGTCAAAAATGAAGAAAATTCGAAAATGAAAAATCGAAATTTCTCGCCATCTATTTAACTTTGAAAGCTCAAATCTTCCATACACCGGTTTTCTGGCACGGAGAATCGATTCCCGCAGTCAGTTCTACCGTCAGACCCACACACCTCGCTGGGCTGCTGGTTCCACTTTGCCGTCGGGAGGGTCAAGTCGGAAACCGCTTCCTGGAGGTCCATAGTAGGCTTTACCTGGCCTCTCAAAACTTTGTCTATAGGGGTTTTCTGGTGCGCCCAGCTCATTCCCGGTGTCCTTGCCGTAGGACTCATCCATCTTGCTGTGCTGGTTCCACTTTTTCGTCTGGAGGGTCATGTCGGCAACCGCTTCGGAGGTCCATACTAGGCTCTACTTGGCGTCTCAAAACTTTATCCTATAGGGGTTTTCTTGTGCGCCCAGCTCATTCCCGGTATCCGTTTTGCCGTCTGACGCACCTATTTTGCTGGGCTGCTTCCAATCTACCGTCGAGAGTGTCAGTCGGGTGGAGGGGATCAAGTAGTCGAAATTAAAATTTTTCAAAAGTGGTCAAATTTGGTATCAAACGAAAGCTTTAGGTGAGCTGAGCAACTTTTGTCATAGAACTGCGTACACAAAGTAGCTGTAGAATGCTGTGGTGGGGGGGGGTGGGGACTTAAGCTATTTTGGGTCAAAAATAAAAATTTTCAAAAGTGGGCAAATTTGGTATAAAATGAACGGCCGAAATGAGATGAGCAACTTTTGTCATAGAACTGCGTACCCAAAGTGGCTGTAGAGTGCTGTGGTGGGGTGGGGTGGGGACTTAGGCTATTTTGAATTAAAAAATAAAATTTTTTTCAAAAGTAGTCAAATTTGGTGTAAAATGAAAGGTAGAAATGAGCTGAGCAACTTTTGTCATAGAACTAAGCATTACACATTGTAGCTGTAGAATGCTGTGGTGGGGTGGGGGGGACTTAGGCGATTTTGGGTAAAAAATAAAATTTTTCAAACGTGATCAAATTTGGTATCAAATCAAAGCCCTAAGTGAGCTGAGCAACTTTCGTCATAGAACTGCATACCCAAAGTGGCTGTAGACTGCTCTGGTGGGGTGGGGTGGGGGGACTTAGGCGATTTAGGGTCAAAAAATAAAATTTTTCAAGTGATCAAATTTGGTATCAAATCAAAGCCCTAAGTGAGCTGAGCAGCTTTTGTCATAGAACTGCATACCCAAAGTGGCTGTAGAGTGCTGTGGTGGGGGTGGGGTGGGGACTTGGGCGATCTAAAATAGAATTTTTCAAAGGGGTCAAATTTGTGTCAAATGAAAGTCTGAAGCGAACGGAACAACTTTAGTCATGGAGCCACCCACCCAAACTTGCTGTGCCAAATAACGTCACGTGCCTATGAAACTTTTGTCTTTGCTTCTTCAACCGGAATGTAAAGGATATAATATAGACACAGCCAACACACACATATTATTCTCTTTTGTGCGGAGCATTTTGTTACTTGTTTGAAAGTATTCTCCATTACTTATGACGTAAATAGACTCAGTTACGGCAGTCAAAGTAGAAAATAGAATGTTTGTTTAAGAAATTAGATTATCCTGTCCTGTTTACATTATGTTAAGTTTGCTAGGCATATAATTGTCAATGCTTTTAAATAAAGGAGGATTGTAATTTTGAATTGTCACTAAACCAAATTATTCATAATTAATTAATAACCAAATTCATAGTAATTATGCTTAGAGTGGAATTCTAGTACATAGCATTTATTTTTACGCTTTCTTTTAAAATTATTCATTTTATGTGTTCTTTAATTTACAAAATTCTTCATTGCTAGCATAATTTCTATGGATTTCCGTCACCTGTTTGTTTTCTATACTAATTGTCTTCTCTCTGTTTCTGTTATATTTGCATTATTCACAACACATAGAAAACATGTTCAAACTATGTGCACTGCACTGTTGAATTTCACTATGTGTCAATTGAGCCTTTGGCACTTCATGAAAAGTCAGAAATGACCTGACAGATAGTGTAATAAAGGTGTTCAACAAACTGTTACACTATGTGTCTGACACTTCATGAAAAGTCAGAAATTATCAGACACTTTACTGGGCTTTTTCTAGGCGAAAAAAGTGGGGGGAGACGCCCCCCCCCCCCCCCTCCCCACTAGTTGGGGGGGGGGGGGCGGGAATCCAAAGTGGTTCAAAATTGGCAAAAATGCAGTAAAAATAGCCTGTTTTTGCATATACTGCTATAACTATGCTTAAAAGTGCTCAAAAATTGAGTTTGAGTACCAAAATAAACGATTTTTGAACAAAAAATTCCGGCGAAGCCGGAAAAATTTTGACCAAAAATCCTAAAAATTTGCCATTTTATGGGCATCTACAAATAAGGAGTGAGTGGGGGGAGCCCAAAATAGTGGGAATGGGGCCGAGTGGGGGGGAGGGGTCGAGTGGGGGAACCCAAAAAGTGGGAGGGACGGCCCACAAAAAAAGCCCAGAACTTCATGAAGTGCCCAATTACACTATATGACTACGACATATACGAATCCAGAGGTATACGTTCGTTCACGGGTAAACTTCCTAATGAAAGGGAAATTTCATGAAAAATTCGCCTTTCCCATGCTTAGCCCCTTCCCCGTAAACCACCCTAAAACCCATGTTCTTCATACGCCCATGCTGTACGTATATTCGTATAGTCAGTTTAGTACAGTATAATGCGCGTTTTCACAATTTTGCATTTTCATCAAGTTAAGTACATTAACATTTGCATGCTTGTTGATGAATCGAGTTGAAAGGGTATTGGTTTGCCGCTACCTGAAGGAAAAGGGCAAACCCTTATTCTCGTCAAGTTATTAGTTATTGGTTTGCTGCTACTTCCGAAGGAAAAGGGCAAACCCTTATTCTCGTCGTGTTATTATTATTGGGTTGTCGCATTTTTTTAAAAAAAGACAACCCTTTGATATGGCTAAGTTTCTTTATTTATTTATTTATTTATTTATTGGGTTGCCGCTTTTTACACAAAAAAGGCAACCCTTTCATCTGGGTATGTCCGTTTATTTATTGGGTTGTCGCATTTTTTTTAAAAAAAAGACAACCCTTTGATATGGCTAAGTTTCTTTATTTATTTATTTATTTATTCATTATTCCGGTCAACATTTGTGTCCCCCCTTTTTCTCGAGATTAGCTGGACCGACTGGCCGGAAATTCTCACCATAGCTGGAGGGTGACCTGGAAGGGTTCTTGTTTGTATGGATATCCCGATATCTCCCGGATTCCGGGAATGGCGGCTCCCGGAAATTTGGTGGACCCAAGGGGGGACCAAGGGAAACGTAAAAAATTTTTTGTCTCCGATTTTAGAGTCAAAAGTTGGTCATAGGGTAAGTCGACCACGCTGATTTCGAAACTGTAATTGAAATTTCCGGAAAATTCACGGATTTCGAGATATTCGACCCGGAAAATTCCGGATTTTGAAAAATTTCTCCAAAAGTGGTCGATATGGTACTCAAATGAAAGAGCTCTGCTGAGCTTGAACAACTTTCCTTCTGGCGACATTTTCCCGAAAATGCGTCTAGCGAAAGTTATAGCCGGTAAATTGAAAATCCGGGAATTCACGAAACTCCGGATTTTGGACCAAAAAATTTTTTGTCTCCGATTTCTGCTCAAAAGTTGGTCATAGGGTAACTCGACCACGCTGATTTCGAACCGGAAATCGACATTTCCGGAAAATCGATGGATTTCGAGATATTCGCTCCGGAAAATTCGGATTTCGAGAAAATTTCTCAAAAAGTGGTCGATATGGTACTCAAATGAAAGAGCTTTCTGCTGAGCTGAATAACTTTCTTTCAGGGGTGACATTTTCCGGAAATGCGTCTAGCGAAAGTTATAGCCGAAAAACTGAAAATCAGGGAATTCACGAAAACCCGGATTTTGGACTTTGCAATTTTTTGTCTTCGATTATGCTTAAAAGTTTGTCATAGGGTAAGTCGGTGGTGCTGATTTCGAATCTGAAATTGAAATTCCTGAAAATTCACGGATTTTGAGATATTAGAAGCTCGGAAAAATTGGCGGATTTTGAAAATTTTTTCCGAAAGTGGTCGATATGGTACTCAAATGAAAGAACTCGTCGAGCTGAGCAACTTTCCTTGTTGCGACATTTTCCGGAAATTCGTTCTAGCTAAAATTACGGCCGAAAAACTGGCTGAAAATCCGGAAATTCCCGGAAAACCGAATTTTCAAGAACTTCACAAAAGTAGACTTTATGGTACTTATTCGAAAAGCTCTCATGAGCAGGGAAAAAGTTGTGATAAGGCCAAAGTCTGAAAATGTTTCAAAAACTGAGTTTTAGCCCGAGCCAATATAAGCACAGAGGAAGGATAAGAGGAAAATGCGCGACAACTCATTGATGCCGGTAGGATTTATTATTATTATTATTCATCTCGTGACCACCCCTGTCCCCCCCTCTAACTTTTGCTTGGGTGGCTCCGATTGGGCTGAAATTTTTCAGGGGTGTTGGGGGTGGGGTGAAGTGTTGACTGTAGCTACTAAGTGGAAACCGATATTTCCCGGATTCCGGGAATGGCGAATTCGCGAATTTTTAGAATGGTAAGGGGGGGACCAAGGGAAACGTAAAAATTTTTTTGTCTCCGGATTTTGCTCAAAAAGTTGGGCGGATAGGGTGATTCGACCACGCTGATTTCCGAAACTGAAATCGAAATTTCCGGAAATTTTACGGATTTCGAGATATTGGACCCGGAAAATTCCGGATTTTGAAAAATTTTTTCCGAAAGTAGTCGATATGATACTCCAAATGAAAGAGCTCGTCGAGCTGAACAACTTTCTTTCTTGCGGCATTTTTCGGAAATGCGTCTAGCGAAAGTTACAGCCGAAAAACTGAAAATCCGGGAATTCAAGAAAACCCGGATTTTGAAACATTTTTCCGAAAGTGGTCGATATGATACTCAAATGAAAGAGCTCGTCGAGCTGAACAACTTTTTTTTCTTGCGGCATTTTCCGGAAATGCGTCTAGCGAAAGTTACAGCCGAAAAACTGAAAACCCGGGAATTCCCGAACACCCGGATTTTGAAAAACTTTTCCGAAACTGGTCGATATGATACACAAATGACAGAGCTCGTCGAGCTGAACAACTTTTCTGCTTGCGGCATTTTTCGGAAATGCGTCTAGCGACAGTTACGACCAAAAAACTGTTGCATTCTTCTGAAAGAAAACCCGGAACCTAAGGGAAAATGCCGCGGCAACCCATTCTCGCTCCTTCGCTAGTTCATTTATTATTCTGGTCAACATTTGTGTCCCCCCCCTTTTTCTCGAGATTGGCTGGACACCGATCGGGCTGAAATTCTCACCATAGTTGTAGGATGACCTGAAGTGCTCCCGTTTGTAAGGGCATCCCGATATCTCCGGATTCCGGGAATGGCGAATCCCGGAATTTTAAAAATCGTAAGGGGGGACCAAGGGAAACGTAAAAAAATTTTTTGTCTCCGATTTTGCTTGAAAGTTCGTCATAGGGTAAGTCGACCACGCTGATTTCGAAACTGAAATCGAAATTTCCGGAAAATTTCCGGATTTCGAGATATTCGACCCGGAAAATTCCGGATTTTGAAAAATTTCTCCAAAAGTGGTCGATATGGTACTCAAATGAAAGAGCTCGCCGAGCTGAACAACTTTCCTTCTTGCGACATTTTCCGGAAATGCGTCTAGCGAAAGTTATAGCCGAAAAACTGAAAATCCGGGAATTCACGAAAACCCGGATTTTGGATCTGAAAAATTTTTTGTGTCCGATTTTGCTTAAAAGTTGGTCATAGGGTAACTCGACCACGCTTCGATTTCGAA